>PVKE010024110.1:0-24080 GCA_004027555.1 Craseonycteris thonglongyai | reverse complement strand
GGGGGGAGGTGGGAGTGGGCACTAGATATAAGGTGATGGAAGGGGAACTGATACTGAGTGATGGGCACATAATACGATGCATGAATGATGTGATGTGGACTTGTACATCTGTAAACTATCTAATTGTTACCAACCAATGTAACCTCATCAAATTTAACAATAAATTTAAAAAAAATTAAAAAATTAAAAAATAAAAAGAACTATAATCATGGGGAATTGCCCCACTTGACACAAATCAAATAATAAAGATAAAGTAATTAAACACAGTGGTATTGGGGAAAGACTAGACTGATAGCTGCAGCAATAGAAATAGCATGTCGTATGTTCACATGTAGCCTTAATTGGACAAATATTCTGAACCAAGTCCTACGCAAGCACTTTAGGTAAATTAACTCATTCAAAACTCCCAACTTACGAAGATCAAACAACTTGGCCAATTTCAGTGAATAAGCTGTGGAGCTGATATTCAAACCCAAGTCGTCTGACTTCAGAATCGTGTGATCGAAAATCGATTCAGTTACAAACTGAAATTCAGTAATATAACAATGACATTTCAAATAAATGGGGAAGGATGGCTCATCATTTGACAAAATTAAGTAGATTCTTACATACCATATTATACAAAATAAATTTTAGATGCATTAAATATTTACCTGTAAAATATTAAATGACAAATTACAAGAATAAATTGTTTGAATATTTAATAATAGTGGAGAATAATTTGATAAGCATGTCACAATAGGCAGAAGTCAAACAGAGAACAGGCTGACATGTTTGAATGAATAAAACACAAATGGCAAAATATAATAAATTAAGGTCATATGATCATGTGATACACTGGAGAAAATATTTGCAATTGTGACAATAGGTATCTTTCATATATAAATAGGTATCTTTTATATATAAAAAGTTCTTAGAAAGTAATAAGAAAAATCTAAATACCTCAGGAGAAAAGACGGCAAAGAATACAAACAAATTTAATAAATTAAATTTTACAACTCACTAACAAAGAAATTTAAATATAGAATATTTTTACCTGTAGGAGTGGTAAAAATTTTACATCATGATAATAGCTAGAGTTGTTTGGCATGTGATAAAAACTGCTTGCATATATTGATGTAGATACATAAATTAACATAACAGTCTTTGATGGACATGGATCATGCGAATATCAAAATTTTTAATATGAATTAAAATTTGACCCATAAATTCTGTTTAAGGAATTTATACTAAAAAAATGAGACAAGTCGCCATAGATTGAGACCAGCAAACGTTTTTCATAAAGGGCCAAATAGTAAATATCTGAGCCTATGGAACACACGTTCTCTGTCACAACTACTTAACCCTTATAGTGTGAAAGCAGACACAGACAGGAGGTAAATGAGTGGGCGTGAAAGGACAGGGCAATAAAACTTTATTTATAAACATGGGCATAGGCCAGATTTTGCCCAGGCAATGTAACGTGCTGACCCCTGTCGTAGACAGTTGAAAAACCTGCTCATGTCTGCACTGTTTGTAGCGTTGACAAAGCAGACACCAGGCTAATGCTACTTAGCAGGGAGCTTCAGTAGTTAGTGGCACGAGCACTGTGCAGCAGTAACAACCGTGCTGTCTGTCGCTCAGGGCTCAGCCTCAGGACTGCAGGCCCCGGTAGGCCTTGCTGTCCCCCTGTGCTCCCCTGCGGGAGGCCTCAGACTCACTGGACAGCTTTCCTCCTCTCAGCAGACACTGCCACCCCACTTGTCTTCCAAAGCCAAACTCAGCTTCCAAAGCCTCACTTCAGCCCTCCCAGGACCCCTGTCTTTCTCCTCTAAGCCCTGCCGTCACTTAAGAGCCACCCTCTTGTCTGGGAGCTCACTGAGCCCTGCCTGAGTGCCTGTCACCTGGACTTCTGTTGTTTCACTTTTTATGTTTAGGTCTTGTCCCTCCAGTTAAATCCTCAGGCACAAGTCATGTCTTGAAAGACCCAGGCATGCAGCCCAACACGTTTCGTGTTCATTTAGAAAGGTAACAATTATGGAATTAAGAATGGTGGTGGAATGTCTAAATTGTCCACGAGAAACATCCGTGAGTAGGGTTAACATCTAATCAAACTAAAGAGAGAGAGCTGAGGATGATGTCTGGTTAATCACTCAAGTAACGCGCAGTGGCCACAAAGCAGCGTGCGTTTACTGGACAGACGGTGGGCAGGTCCGGCGAGCCTGGCGAAGACTCCCGTTCCACCACGCGCTGGGCACGGCCCCGGGCCAGCTCCTCCCGCTGTGTGTCTGTGTTCTCATCTGCAGATGGAGGGGAGAGCAATACCTCCCTGGACCAATGTAACAATTAGAGGAGGTAATCCACGTACGGAGAACAGAGCCGTTGGAAGCTTTCAGAAAGTTTCAGCAGTTGTGACAGATGTTAATAGTAGGAGGGTGAAGAGATAGACCAAGCCTAGTCATTATGATGATGTCCATAAATAGTCAAGTTTATATTTGTAAAAAGCAAAAGTAGTACATATACTTTTTATGAGCGTCGTCACACTGATAGCATAGCCCCCAAAATGGAATACAAATAGAACCACCGGTCAGTCTTCCTTATGAGTTTTAGTATCGAAATTTTAACTAAAATGTTAGCACTAAAACCAGCAGCACATTAAATAAGCTAAACACCACCATCAGGTTATTCTAGAATGCAAGGACGGTTCGAACTTAGGATGTACCTGAATGTACTGCATCATATAAGAGATCCAACAGCAAAAACCATGCGCTCATCACTGTGGAAGTTGAAAGGGCATTTTACAAATTCCATAATCATTCTTAATATTAAAAAAATAAAAATAAAACAAAACCATTGGAATATATGGATACTTCTTTAAGATGACAAAATATTTCCATCTTGAGTTCAAAAGCCAATATCTTGCTTAATGAAATTCACTAGAAACGTTACCCCTAAAATGAAGAAAAATAGAAAGGTGACCATTGTCCCACAGGATCTATTGAACACTTTTAGACAAAAGAAGGAACACAGAGATAACAGAACTTGGAATGAAAGAGGTAAAATGATCACTTTTTGAAGATATCTTCTATACTAATAAAAGCAAAAAGAATAAACTGCAGGGAAAGCTGGGATGGCTCAGCGGGTTAAGCGCTCGCTTTGAAGCCCCGGGGACCGAAGATCGAGTCCCGGCCCCGGCCCATGCGGACCCACATGCCCTGCACAGCCCTGTGCCCACCTGTGGAGTGAAACTATATGGAACACTAACGTCAACTATGGAGACTGCTCTGGGCCCTCCCCCTTCTCTCTGTCTCTCTCTGTCTCTGTTTCTGTCTGTCAAAAATCAATAAAATAAATCTTTAAAAAAATAAAAAAGAATAAACTGCAAAACTACTTTAAACAATAAGTCAAATGGAGAGTAACAAAATCAATATACAGAGAGCAATAGCTTTTGTAGGTACAAACAGCAGCAGCTAGACAGAAAATATTTTACAAGGTCTATTTATAATAGCAACAACAATACAAACATAAAATACTCAGGGATAAATGTAATAATAAATGGGTGTTTTGTGTAAAGAAAAGTTTAAAATATTCTGAAGGATGCAAACAAAGGGATGAAAAGCATACTGTGTCCTTAGATAGGAACACTCCGCATCAGAAATACTTCCACTCTCCCAAACATCATCTATAAACATAACGTGATCCAAATAAAAATTTCAGTAGCATTATATTATAGCATGTGGAGGGGGGTATGGCGGGGGGACATGGGGTGACCATCCTGATTCTAAATTTTAGGTAGAAAATAAATAACCAAGAATAACAAGTAAGATTCTGAAAACAAGGGGTAATGAGAAGTAACTAACCCAGTTATAAAAATGTGTCATTTAAGAGCCCATGGGTACAAGCAGATGATTAGAAAGACACATCAGTGGAAAAGAATAGAAAAAATCAAGAAATAAACCCAAACACATATAGAAATTCAGTATATAATAAAGGTGGCATCTCTCTTTTCTTGTGTAAGGGGGAAAAGACCATTTAATATATGATATTAGAATAACCAGGTTGTCATCTGAAAACAAAAGAAATTACATCTCTATCTCTTTATACTTTACCCTAGAATCATTCCAAATGAATCAGAGATTTAAATGCCAAACAAAACAAAAAGACAAAAGGACTAGAAGAAGCCAAGGAAGAAATATGTCATAATCTCAAATTGGGACAGACCTTCCTACCTCTGTTGCACAACCTAGGAGTCACAGAAGAAAAAGTGATAAACTACACACAAAAACATTTCTTAACCTGCATGGCCAAATCAACCCCAAGTAAAGTTAAGTAACAGATGGCATACTAGGAGAATTATTTGTAATAAGTATCACAGATAAGAGATCGTTTTTCTGATATATAAAGAGCTCCTGTAGCTCTATAAAAAAATGATTAATAACCCAATATAAAAAAATAGCCAAGGGACATGAACACAGTCCTCAGAAAAGAAAACCTAAATGGGTGTGAAACATAATAAAGGATATTCAACATAAAAAAAGATGCTCAACCTCAGACACATAAAAGAAATGCAAATTAAAACTACACTGACAAAAGTGATAAGTTAAACCATCAAAACTTGGCACTTCAAAAAATACATTAAGAAAATATAAAGACAAACGACTGGGAGAAGATCTTTGAAAACATATACCGGCTAAAGGACATGTATCCAGAATATACAAAGAACCCTTCTGTCTCAATAATGAGAAGACAAACAATCCAATCAAAAACTGGGCACAAGACTTGAATAGACAATTTACAAAGAACATATGAATAGCTAATAAACACGAGAAAAGATGCTCAGCATCATTAGCCATTGGGGAAATGAAAATTCAAACCAGAAAGATACTATTTCATACTCACTACGGTTATGAAAAAGACAGATGATAAATGTTGAGGATGTGGAAAACAAGAAACTCTCATATGTTGCTGGTGGGAATGTAAAATAGTGCAAACAGTTTAGAAAAACAGTCTGTCAGTGTGTTCAAAGTTAAACTTAGATTTACCAAATGACCCAAAGCATACCACACTTAGGACTCTATCCAAGAGAAATGAAAACATATGTACACACACATGCAAAACGTGTGCATGAATATTCATAGCAGCATTATGGGTTAATGATGAATGGCCATGGGGGGTATGATATGTAAAACATGCCTTAATAAATTAAATTTTTTTTTTAATAAAGCAGGTATAGGCCAGATTTGGCCTCAAATCCCCATAGTTTAAAAAATCATCATAATAATAATGGCTGACTTAATAGGCAACATGGAACACTTATAACTTTTGCAGGTTTTGCTATAGTTGAAGAAAATAAGCAAAATAAATTTAGCATTGGCACCTAAAAAGAAAAGACAGCTACAATAATATAGCATTTTTTTCACCCCCGCACTTGGCGAAGGTAACAAACACATTGTGTCGGGAGCAGGTGGGCGAAGAAGCCGTCGCCCACGTGCTGACAGAAGTGGAAATGGGAACAACCCACTGGAGGGCAATTTGATCCAACATTTCTCCTTTTAGGAATTTATCCTGCAGATATGCTCGCGCACCTGCAAAACAATAGCTGCGTGATTTATTCACAGCAATGTTGTTGGTAATAGCAAAACATTGGAAATAACCTATATTTCCACAAGTAAGAGAATGATCGATCAAATATAGACAAATAACAGTCTGTTAAAAAGTGGACGAGGAAGCCCTTTCTGTACCATTAAGGGAAGATGGCCAAGGTCTATCATTAGGAGAAAAATGCAGACCAAGGACAGTGTGTACAATATGCTAACGTTGGCAGAAATCAACAAGTGTGTGTCTATAATATGTGTCTGTGTGTGTGTGTGTGTGTGTGTGTGTGTACTTTGGAAGATTTTACTGTAGTGAAGAGCATGAGCAAAATAAATTCAGCATTGATACCCATTTTCATGGGTGTGATTGGCAGACATAGCACAACGATGTCACTGTGCTTTGTGCATATGGCTGCATGTGTACCGGCATATATTTGCATAGATCTAGAGACAATGTCTCTGAAGGCACATCTAAGCTGTTTGGGTTGGCTTCAGAATGTGGATCTTGTTGGCTGGCTCACAGCATGAGGAGGAAACATCTCACTACACGCTGTTTCATAGAAATGTTTGACTTGTGGACCATGGAAAAGTATTATCAATTCAAAAATGAAATTAAACTATGTAGAGATAGAGAGGAAATAGATGATACAATTGGTAAGAATTTAAAGATTTATTTTTATTGTTTTTGACAGAGAAAGAGAGAGATACAGAGACAGAAGGGGGAGGGCCCAGAACCGTCTCCATAGTTGCACATCATCAGTTTTTCCACATAGTTTCATTCCACAGGTGGGCGCGGGGCTGCACAGGGCAGGAACTGGGCCAGGATCTCACCCCGCTGAGAACCGAACTGGGGGCACTCCCCAGCTCAGCATATGGGTCCACACGGGCCGGGGCCAGGATTCGATCCTCAGTCCCCAGGGCTGCAAAGTGAGCGCTTAACCCACTGAGCCATCCCGGCTTCCCAATTGGTAAGGATTTAAAAGACACACTGAATTGATTGTTCCACAAATAAAGATTCCATCCTTTTTGCAACAGCTCACATTTACTTGTTCTTTCAACTCTTTATATTTCTGAGCTTCCAAACTTCTGAGAACCAAAAACAAACGCGCATGCCCCAGAGCATGACATTCCTGGGCAGCCACGATTTGTCCTGTGAGTTGACGTGAGCCTGATCCCCCAGGGAAACGCTATTTCGACAAGGAGCTTTCAATCCTCTCCAAAGACGCCGTTTTTATTACCAAAAATGTGTACAACACATACGTCAGCTCTCACCTTCCCAGCACCCCTTCTCGGAGCTTCACCCCCCCAAAAAAATCTTCGCCAGAGCCCGGGGGTGGAGTGGGGGGCAGGATAGTGTGAAGTTGGACTCATGACTGTAGTTTTGTTTGGCTTTTTTTTAAGTCCAGATGGTGCCAACAGAGTCTGCTTTGCTCATGATAAAGTGACATTTTATACGTTTAAAGGTGTGAGCGAAGCTAAGAACAACACGGGTGTAGGTATCATAAATACAACACTAGAAAGTACGCTGCTGTGATCAGTAAATCACAGTAAGACGGAAACCAGTAGACTGTTGCCGGGAGGGGGTGTCACATAGTAATGACATCCTGGGGGTGAGACGATGCCAGAGCCGTTGCACACTCCATGCCTGGCTCTCCAGAGGTGACCACTGCACTGACCTGAGCGTGTGCCCCTCCCACACGTTTCTTTACTCTTGGACTACACGTACAGGTGTCCTACAGCTCCACAGTGCTTTCTGTTTAACTGTTACACGCACGTCATACTATGGGATGAAGCCACACATACTGGTTTGCACCCGCCTCTTTTCTCCTACCTTATGAAATTCGTCCTGGTTACACCTGTTTGAATCCCAGCTCAGCCACTTACTGACTGGCTGTGTGTCCTTAGACCAGGTTACCTCATCAGGAAACCTGCCTCATCAGGAAAATGGACCCATAACAGCCCCTCCCATGCCTGGCATGTCACCAGTGCCGTGGACGGAAGCACTGACTTCATTTTAGAGCTGGGGAAACTGAGTCAGAGCAGGTATGCTGCTTGTCTCGGTCCCATGGCCAGTGATGAGCAGACAGACCCTAAGGGTCAAACAGGATACCTGACCCAGCATGGTCACCCTCCCACCTCCCAGCATTCATAGCGCCCTGTCATAGCAACAGACATCTGTTGTATTGAACTGAGTTGAATGGTTTTTCACACTCCTTTACTAATTCCTCGACGATGCTACTCCTACGAACCAGGTACTTTTTAACAAACATTTCAAATTTTAGAGCAAGCTTGTCCAACCCATGGCCTGCGGGCCACATGCGGCCCAAGATGGCTTTGAATGCGGCCCAACACAAATTCGTCAACTTCCTGAAAAACTTAGGAGATGTTTTTGCATTTTTGTTTTAGCTCATCCGCTGTCGTTACTATTAGTGTGTTATATGTGTGGCACAAGACAATTCTTCTTCCAGTGTGGTCCCGGGAAGCCAAAAGGTTGAACACACCCCTCCTTTAGAGGAATAAACCTCTTTGGTCACTGTCGGAAATAGAAATTAAATCTCTGGTGAAAGAAACGAGAGACACATGATCATTTAAGGAAAAGTGACGAGACCACAGGATAACTGTCACAATCAGACATCAGCCAGGAAACGGAGGTGTCCTAGCTCGGGTCTGGGAAGGAGGGGTGAGCAGGCCTGGCACTTGGGGCCGGAGCTGAGGCGTTGAGGAAGCCTCGAGCCCCCCTAGACTTTGTAGAACCTGGGTTGCCTCAGGGAGCTGCTGGGCTCCAAAACACCCAAGCTCTGTCTCCCTCAGCCCGTGGAGACCCGGCTGCTGAAAAGCAGAGGGCAGTGGGAGCCCGGATGGTGTTCCCACGAGGGCTCAGCCTCCAGTCTCCAGAGCGGCTGCGCAGGGACACTGACCACACGGTCACGCCCTTCCAGACAGAAGACTCATCCTCCTCGTGCGTGATCGGCCGCAACTACAGCGCTGTCATCGTTTTGTTTTCTACCAGGTTATTGACGATATTATTGCAAACCAAGAAGAAGAGGAAAAAAACAAAACGAAGAAAAAGGAAAAGAAGGTCAAAAAACAGAAAGAAAAGAAAGGGACGAAGGAAAAAATTAAGGTAAAGAATGTGAAATTGTAGAAATTTGGTTTTTCTATTTTTTGCTTTGAATCGGTGGAATAATCTCAGATCTGTTGCAACGGTAGCCACTTGTTTCCTAGGCAACCACGCTGCATTCTAATCGTTCCTCAATATCTTTTTCTGTTGATGGACAGCAGGTTCTCATCCTTTCTATGATGTATAAGTACCTATCGTGGAACTTACATTTTCGTGAAAGTTTATGTTTCTCACTATCCAGTGGAAATCAGAGTTCAAAGAGTGTCACTTTGGCTTGTGCTCTGAAGAGGGCAGCCAATGAGCTTCCACGACTGCATCCTCTCTCTCTCTCTCTCTCTCTCTCTCTCTCTCTCTCTCTCTCTCTCTCTCTCTGTCTTTCTCTCTTGCCCTGTTGGGCAGCCCTCTACTATACTGAACGTTCAGTTATCCCAATGCAACACGGCCTTCGCAGCTGAGACTCACATACATGCTCCCTCTACTGAAAACACCCCGCACTACGGTCCCCATCCCTGGAGGGCCCTCCCCCCTTCCCTCCCCCCTCCCTCCCCCTGAAGGCACGTGCTGACCACCTGCAGGGGCTCCCAGATTCTTAAGGTGACCAGATTATAACATTGGTAAAGCGGGATGTCTGGTCACCTTATCCCAGAGGCCAACTATAGGACAATCCAAAACGAAAATGGCAATAGTGGTTAGTAACACGGCCACTGAAAAAAAGTCAACCGCCCATTAGCAATACCTGAAGAGAGATAAAAATCGTAACTTTGAGAGTACTAATTAGGGTCATTTTAGATTTCCCCTTTGTCCATGAATTATCTCTTCCTCCAAGGGCTTGCTTTATCCAATGCTGGTCTTCTTTTTTTTTTTCCTTGCTTCTCTAGCAGGTTTTTCTTAAGTGGCTGGGTTTCCTGGTAGACAAAAAGGGCAGTGGGCAGCCCTGGGTGCTGCGTGGAAGGGAGGGGCTTCTCCACAGCCAGCTCTGGTCTCACATGGGCCCAGGAAGGTCTCATGTGGACCGGGATGGTCTCACGTGGGCCTGAAAAGGTCTCACATGGGCCCGGGAAGGTCTCGCATGGGCCCGGGAAGGTCTCGCATGGGCCCGGGAAGGTCTCGCGTGGGCCCAGGAGGGTCTCGCATGGGCCAGAGAAGGTTTCACGTGGGCCCAGTAAGGTCTCCGTGGACCCGGGAAGGTCTCGCGTGGACCTGAGAAGTTCTTGCGTGGGCCCGGGAAGGTGGGGTTATTGCTCCATATACATTGAGCCCCTGGTGTTTCTGGGTTCAAGCTCTTTCCCAGATTCTGAGAGGCAGGTGGCCTCCCTGCATGACTGCAGCTGTGGCTGTGTTGTGAGCTGCAGCTTCAGGCAGGACCTCGTGAAGTGAGAGGTCCCCTGCGGCACCCCAACCTCTCCTGTAGCTCTCAGCACTCCATGAGCTCGCACCTCCCCCATCTTCCCTCCTGCCAGTGTCATGGGGGCAGGGGAGGGGGGCAGCGCCTGAGTCTGTGGGCTGGGCAGAGTTCCCGGAACCATCCACGCTCCGGCTGGTGGACACAGACTGGCCTACAGGGAAAAGGGGCAGGAGATCAGCGAGCGGCTGGGCCCTCACTCCACACACCAGGGAGGGGCCTCCACGCCTTCCCACAGCGACCGTCAGCACCGATGCGCCTGTTACTGTCCAGTCTCGGCAGCCACAACGTGTGATTAACTGAACCCTTATTGTTCTGCTTTCACAGGAAGAAGACGAGGGATGGAAAATGTCACCGAGTGTTTTCCTTCCTATGATGGAGGAAGGAAATAATGTATACAAAGGTCAGTTTAGGAAAATGTGTGCAACAACCGGGGTGTCACTTTGCCCGCCCAGCAGGACCCCTGGCCCAGCACCCAGCCTCTGCTGGGAAGAATTAGGTGCCCCGATGTGCGAGGCTGCAAATATGTAGCTCTCAGCCCAGATCGTCTGTCTGTCTCCATTTTACAATCCCTTGCGGTGCCTTAAACACATACGGTTGGTCAGGAAACAAGAAACAAGTAGGATGAGAACATAATTTAAGCCTCCATTCTGGTTTTGAACCCCAAGTACTGCAGCTGACATTCTCGTGCTGGAGAAGAAAGGCCCGTCCTGGATTGTTGACATTAAGAAAACCAGCACCGTACACACAGCAGAACGTTCTCATCCGTTTGACTAAGACATGTGCTGAGTGCCGGTGCAGCATCGGTCCTCTGTGCGTGGTTCCGCGTACTTAGCACAGCCACACTCGGGCTCGATCTGCAAGTGTAGCACTGGCCTTTCGGGTATTTCCATGACAACATGCTGGAACAATTATCCAATTCCTTTGGGTCCCCTCCACCCTCAGGATAAATCCCAACACGCAGGGACCTGCCACCATGACCCCGGCCACCAGTGCCATTTGGGAATTCCTGAGAAGGGCGGAGAAGACGCCAGCCACACGTAGGCGGCCTCCCTGACTCCAGTGCCCTCTGGGCAGCACCTGCCCTGTCATTCACCTGCCACACGTTCACGTCATTGATTCACGGTCTTGCCCCAGTGCGTTGGGCCTCGTCCTCAGATGTCATTGCAGGGTTGATATGCTAGTTACTCAGTCAGGAGGTCCTGTGCCACTTAAAATGCTGTCCAGCACCACTGGTGACCAGGGCGCCCCTCTGCTGAGATGCTGAACTGAGATCCAAGCGCACGAGGCCACCCAGCGTCTGGCCCCTGCGTTACGTGGGGCGGGGGGAGCGGGGACAGGCAGCGGCTGATCCGGGCCGCGCGTCCTGCGGTGCACGCAGGACTCTCTTTTCCTCATCGCCTCTCCCAGCCAGCGCGGGGCTGCGCAGTGTGTGCTGGGCACCACGCCAACTCACAGAGAGCAGGTGCTGGTCGGTGCCCGGGATGGGCCAGGCTTTGTGCGTTCCATGTCCTGCTCCGTGTTCATGACACCCAGGACCGGTGAGCATCCCTGTGCCCACGTCAGCAGGTGCTGACGTTCTCATTTGCAGGATCCTCAGCTCTCTCACCTGCTTTGCGGAACAATCACCGCTAGACGCCCCCATTCACTCACACAGTCACCCCACAGCCGTGGACTCATCGTGCCCAGTGTGAGGCTGACCTGGGGTGAAAGCTGGCTCATGCGATCAGCACGCCTGCACTGTAGCAGGTCACCAGGAGGGGGGCAGGGCGTGGGGTGGGGACAGTGGCACTCACTGGATGACCTGTGTACATTAGGCTGGCACAACGTGGCCCACAAGCCAGTAGGAATCACAGTAATAGGTGCAGCAGGGTCACAGCCTGGCTGTGAGGCCAGCAGCTCTCAGGCGTATGTCTGTGACATACAGCGTGTTGGTGAGGACACTGTGTTGCTCAGCGCTGTCTTTAGGTCTGCACTACAGCCCCGTGGGGTCCGCTTCCTACGCCGCTGCCTCTGACCTCGGAGATTGTTTTCCATGCCTCCCGAGACATTAGATCATTTACCGGCTCCCTTTCTTCTGAGGGGACATCAGATCATTTACCGGCTCCCTCTTGGGGCCCTGGGCCCTCCCCCAGCCTCTCCTGACTGTCCCTCCCTCCTTGCCTTGTCACCCCTCATTTCGGTGGAGCCCGCCCTCCAGGCTACCACGGGGGAGTTGGAGGTGCCACACACATCTGGGTAGCATGGTGCACACACACGCAGGTGACAGTTCCCTGGGGCTCGGAGGGCTGGCTCCTTCCCTGACATAACTACGGGGAGAAAATCAGTTCAGAAGAAAGGAAGGTGGGAGGAGCGAAAGCCTCGTCTACGGTAACGGGAAGTCAGCTCACGTCTGAAATGGGTACATCAGCAAGTAGCAGTGTCGGCGTGTGACGTCGTCACTGGGAGAAGGACAGAGACACCGCTCAAGCGCACGGCAGCCGGACCCCGCCACTCGCTCTGGTGTGGTGGGCTCTCTGCCCTTCCCCCCACGAGC
Source organism: Craseonycteris thonglongyai (assembly GCA_004027555.1). Lineage (NCBI taxonomy): Eukaryota > Metazoa > Chordata > Mammalia > Chiroptera > Craseonycteridae > Craseonycteris > Craseonycteris thonglongyai. The sequence continues at coordinate 11,448 of PVKE010024110.1, read as the reverse complement.
CGATCATGCCCACCTCAGGCCCTCGGACTTCCTGCTCCTCCGGCCTGAGCGCTTGTCCCTGCTGCCTCCCCTGAGGCACACACGGCCCAGCCTGAGAGTCTCCCCCGACCCCGTGCCCTATGCCTGGCCCCACTTCGTGTGTTCACTGTCTTCCTGGCGCGGGACCCCAGGTCCCAGGCCTTGTGCCACTGACCCCTCTGAGAGCAGCACCCGGCCTGCAGTTGGGCTCAATGAAGCCCTGAATTCAATAACTGGCGGATAACATATCCACAAATTAGATAATGTATACATAAATCAGATTTAGGAATACATCTGCATTTATTCAGGGCATGTCTTTAATGAAAAAAGAACGTGGGAGTGAATGTTATTAGGCAACGTCATGGAAGGTGTGACCTAATTATTTGTTATAATCTTTTAACACTCTCTGACTCTAATATAACGTGTATGAGTTATTTTGATTATTCAAAAATTACTTTGGGGGAAATGTAAAAGTCTTACAACCTGCCGACCCCCCAGGAAAGCTCTTGAGAGTATTACGCCTTCTGTGTAATATCTGTTTCCATTGAGACTTTAAAAAACACCCACACGCTGGTCCCTGGGGAGCAGGAAGCATGAAGTGTCGTTTCCGTAGGCCGATGTCGTGGCATTCCATGTTACCCGCCGGGTCTTTGGTAACTCAAAGAAATTGGATGTCTTCGGGCTCAGGCCGCTTTTCTTAAAAATCAAAGGTTTTCCTTTTCAAATAAAACATTAGCATTTTAATCACCGGGATTAAGCCCCCTCCCTAGTCAACCCCCAACGTGTGAAAGTGTGGCGGCCGGCTTTTCACGGTGGGGATAAAGCCTTATTCTCTGCAGCGGCAGAGCCGGGGCAAGGGTGCCTTCGAGGGCCATGACTGGCTTCCTGCGTTTATAAATGCCTGTGCAATGCGTGAAGGGATTGGGAAGCGCCCCGTGCAGAAGTGTCACGTGCAAAGCACAGTGTCCGAGGGAGATGGCGTCCGTGCGAAAGATCTCGGGGTGCAGTGGGCTCGGCTTTGTGTGTGAGACACACTTTCAGCCCCGGGAGGAGAGGTTGTTGGGAGGCGCAAGGGTGTTTGCATCAGCAACCACATCATGGTTTTCTGCTGAGGGGCCCGGGTTCCTTTCATGAAATGCACTGCTCCCCGATTGGGGCAAATCTGTCCAGGGAAAAAGTGAAGCAACGCACAGTACCTTTGCTTTCAAATGTCTGCACGAGACAAATGAGTTTTGCTGTTAGAGAGGGTTTAGTCATCACACAAGGGGGAAATATCTGTTAGAAAAGAGTTGTTATGAGTAAAGAGTACATTTTCACGAGTTACGTTTAATCCTAGTTAACAGTATATTTGCTAGTAATAAATAGTACACATTTAAACCTTTTATAGTATTTCCCAGGGGGGAAGCTTACAATTGTAAACACATGAAAAGAGGCATTCTATTATTCCTGCCTTTCAGAGTTTTCCCCAGTTTAAGCCTGTTCTGAAAATGTAGTGAAACAGATCATAAACCAGCCGTGCCTTCGGTGTGCACACGCCTTACACACTAACCACAACCCACCTTCTGGGGTTCGAGGCAAAGAATAAACTCAAATACTTACTACTCGAGGCATGTTCACCGACGGGATGTGACAGAGACGACTTATGCACTGTGTCTCTCATGCCCCGGCTCCTCCTACACGCATAGAGCCCGGGCTGGCTGGCAGGCCCCAGGGAGGACGATGACATAACTATTTATAGTGTAAATAATAAGAACTGAGCCCCAGCTTCCCAGCCATTTCCTGCGTGCCCAGTCCTGCCACACCTGGCCCCCATTGGCCTCTTCTGGGTCTTCTCCACCTTGGTTTTCACACCTGAGTCCAGGGTGGTCACCTGCCTTGTCCGGGTGGTGACTCTCCTTGAACTTCATGCCTTCCTGGCCGAGTCCGTGGTCAGCCAGTGACTGGCAGAGCCCTGGCCCAGCCACACTCCCCTCCGTCCACTGGCGGAGAGCCAGGGAGCCCTGCTGGACCTCCAGTCTGGCCGGCCGTACCCCGCTGTCCCTTCTGCCGAGCCAGCGTCCCCCAGGAAGCAGGCCACGGGCCGGACAAGCCTGCTAACGAATCATTTCCATAATGAAAGTAATACAAAACATCATACAAATTAGTCAACTCACCACTGTATAATTGTATAACCCCACACTTCATATGTTGTTCTTTACATGGCTATGTTCACATAGGAGAATACTGTTTGTATCGTACTTCCTTATCTGGTGTTTTCACAGAGCTGTGTCCTTCATGTCTTAGATGTTATAGAAGCACATTTCTTCCCTTTGGGACGTGTAAGGAAAGGACATCCGAATCCCATCACTCCCCAGATCATTGTACTCAAACCTCACTTCCACGCGATAGGAGAGAAAACTAAACTTGTGTGTCATATTGCAATAAAGGCTTTTGTTAGTCGTCCTTCACGTTGACAGAAATGTTCCTTTTCCTTGTGTGTGTCCTTCTGGAGCGTAGACATGTGGAAGAACAAAGACGAGTCGTGGAATTTCCCGCAGGACTACGACGAGGAAATGGTGAAGGAGGAGAAGCGGCAAGAAGTGGAGGCAGAGATCCGGGCGCAGGTAGAGCTGCACTTGTGTCACTAGCAGTCCGTCCACTGGACCTTCTCACAGTCTCCTCCTACTGACCCGCCCAGAATTTAAACTATTTTTAAACGTCACAAAGAAAACACAAGGCGTGCAAAGCCAGTTATAAAAAGGTACTTTTTTCGTATTCACCCAGGTTGATGAGCTGATGAGACAAGAACTGAAAAACCTGAAACTGGCTGTAAACAGAGAGAAGGAACTTCCGGCCAAAATGAGGAAGAAGACAGGAGGTAAAAATGTGAGTAGTGAGTGGAGGGACAAGGCCGAGGGCCCATCTGGTCGCGGGCCCGGCGGGGGGTCCCGCAGTGCTGCCTGGCCCCCCAGGCTGCCCCAGGCTGAGCACACCTCCCTTTCGGCCACTTACCTTGAATCATCAGTCAGCCCTCCGAGTGGTGGGCTCATAAACGGGATAAATTCAACAGTCCCAGAGTGACCACCCCAGCCCTTGTCCTTGCAGGTTCATGTTATCAAGCCCAGTGGGATGAGAATGATGGGAAGAGCCAGGGCACGTGTCCCCAACACCCACCCTGGTAGATCTGGGGGGCGGGGCAACCGCAACAAGCAGGGTCTTTGTGAAGTGGGGAACCCAAGAGTTGACTTGCGCATTTCCACCATCCATTTCACGGTGGTTTAGAGCTGCCAGCTGGATCCCAGGATTCTAAGTCCGCTTATTAGGGCCCCGCAAGGCAGTGGAAAATGCACGTGCCGGTCTCTGCCCCCAGTTTCTGGCACAGAGCTCCTGAAACCCCTGTAAGGTCCGAGGATAAGAGCAGCGAGCCTCTCGTTCTAATGAGGCAACTCGGTGTGGGCTTCTGCATGGCTCCCCATGAGGGCCGGTCACCACGAAGACCCAGCCGTGATGAGAAGTTTGGAACTTTCAGCCCCACCCCCGCCCTCTAGAGAGGGGAGGTGGGCTGGAAATGGAGTATATAATTGATCGTGCCTATCTGGGGAGGCCTCCATAAAAATCCCAATAGGGGATGGTGAATGCACCCCAACACACCCCCACTTCACAGGCACACATGTGCCTGCACTCAGAACCCTCCCAGACTGTACCCTGAGTATCTTCCTCTGGCTATTTGTATCTTTTATAATATCCTTCCACTAAGTGGTAAACATAACTGCTCCTCTGAATTCTATACCCCATTTTAACAAATCAGTGGAACCCAAGGAGGGCGTCGTGGGAACCTGAGATCTGTAGCCAATTGGTCTGAAGCACCAATCACGATGTCGTAGAGTGGTGTCAGAAGCAAGTCACAGCATCCGGCCACCTGCTTTGCTGATGCCACACTCAGAGGCAGCCTTCTGAGGAGTTGTTTGGTTTCATTTCTATGAGAGGGAAATCTACAGGCTCTGTTTCTCTTCACAATTCTGCTTCTCATTATCAGTTAATCCGTTTACATTATATTAATCAGGGAACAGCCCCATGACAACATCACGGGTCCTGACTCTCCGATGCCGCCTGTCTCTCTTGAACTCCCCCCTTCTTGTCCTCCCCAACTCTTCCAGGACACCGGAGTCCCTGCAGGAGCCAGGAAGCTCCCTGAGGGGACGATCTTTGACTGGCTCTATTGTTGGCCTTCCTCAGAGTGCTAGCCTGTATGCATGGGGGGAAATGCCATATTCAAGCAGAAATGTAGACCCTCGTGTTAAAAGAAACAAATGAACATCAGTACCAGAAATTACAAACTCGGGCTTAATAAGAGCGTGGACATGGCAGGAGGCAGGTTGAACTCAAAGACAGGTCAACAAAAAGCGCAGACTGAAGCAAAGAAAGAACAAAGAATATAAAGAACAGAACAGAGAACGATGACTCACTGCTGTCGGGTGGCAGTGAGGTCGCCCATCCGCTTGTCCATGGGCACCATGTCGGGAATCTGTCTGGACGGCTCCCCAACAACAGGAAAAGAGGCAGGGTCCCAAATCAACAACCTCCGCTCCCACCTGGATGACCTCAGAACAGAAGCGCAAAGAAACAAAGTGAGCAGGAGGAAGAAAATCACTCATATGCAGCAGAAATCAGTGAAAGTGAAAAAATTTAACAAAATGATAGCGAACATCACTGAAACAGAGATGACGCTTCTAAAATCATCGAAACTGATAAACCTCTGGCAAGAGCGACAAAGAGAAAAGAGACAGGACACAGATGACCCGTATCGGGAATGAAACACGATATCACTACTGACTACAGACAGCAGGGCATAGTGATGGAATGCCCCAACCTGTTCCACTCACACAGTTTCACAACTTACACAAAACAGGCCCCCCTCCTTCAAAAACACAACTGCCACAACTCACCTGGCATGAAACAGATCCTTTGACTAGTGCTGCAGCTATTCAGGAAGTTGGATTTGTAATGAAAACAACTCCAAACAGAATTTCCAGGCCCACGTCGCTTCACTGGAGAATTCTACCAAATGTTTAGTTTGCAGGTGATGTGCTGGTCTACTTAGACAACCCCAAGGAATCTGCAAAGAAACTCCTAGAACTATGTAACAAGGCTGTAGGATACAATGTGGACATACAGAAATTAATTGTATTTCTATATACTAGCATTGAACAGATGGGCTCCCAAATTTAAAATATAATACCATTTAAAACCATTCAAAAATGAAATACTGGGAAAGCCGGGATGGCTCAGTGGGTTAGGCGTTCACTTTGAAGCCCCGAGGACTGAGGATCCAATCCCGGCTCCTGCCCAGGCGGACCCACATGCTGAACTGGGGAGTTCCCCCAGTTCAGTTCTCTCTCTGTCTTTCTCTCTGTCTCTCTCTCTCTCTCTCTGTCTGTCAAAAAATAAAATTAATTAATTAATTTAAAAAATATGAAATACTTAGGTGTAAATCTAACAAATATGGATAGGATTTGTGCACTAAAACTACTCACTACTGATGAAAGAAATAATTGAAGATCTGAATACACAGACATCCCATGTTCATGGATTGGAAGACAAATGTAGTCAAAATGCCAATTCTCTCCACACTGATGTATAAATTGAATCCAATTCTTACCAAAATCCAAGAAAGAGCATTGATAGACATGAACAAGACTACCTATTAAAATATATACAGAAAGACGATAAAAGTAGAATAGCTAAGCCAATTTTTTAAAAGAGGAATAAAGTGAGAAGGACCCATCTACCCGGCTTCAAAGCATATTATTATAGAGCTACACACATCAAGACTGTGCTGTTGGTAGAGGGCTGGGCACATGGATCAGTGGAACAGAACACAGAGCCCACACAAATTTGCCAGAAGATGGGAGGAACACTTATGCGTTATTTGTGGAAACATAAAATGGTACAACTACTCTACAAAAAGTTAGGTGTTTCTTTAAAAAAAGAAAACATGCAATTACCATACAACGTAACCATTGTACTCATGGCAGGCTGACCATGTGTACAATTTTAAACAGGACAGAACACAGAGGTGCTGTCCTGTGTCACATGGTACATCTGGTCACACTTACTGACACCTTGAATTTAGCTCAGTGACTAGGCTGACCATACACAGCGTTCTAAATGGACAATACTATTTTTTTCTGTCCTGGTTAAAACAGTGCGTATGGTCAGCCTAACTCAAGATCATTTATCCCAAAAGAATGAAGGCTTGTACACAGACACACACACAGAAGCTTATAGTGCTTTAATCAGTTCATAATAGCTCCATACTGTAAACAGCAATCAAAAGGAATGAACAACTGATACATAACAGAACCTGGACAAATTCCCTGAGAATTTACGATGCATGAAAAGCAAAGACGTTACACACTTTATGATTCGGTTGTTATAACGTTCTCAAGAGGACAAAAGGATAGAAATGGAGACCAGATTAGTGGTTTCCCCGGGTTAGAGATGGGGCCGTGGCAGGAAGGGAGCGTGTCTGCAGGTCGTGCGGGCCCCCGGGGAGGCGGGCGTGCCCTGCAGCTTGGCTCTGTCTGTGGATTTCAGTCTGCTGCTGGTGACCCTAAGACGTTGCCATTGGGAGACGCTCGGTAGGGTTTCTTACAACCACGTGTAAATCTACCATCTCCTCAGAAGTTAACCATAATTTAAAAAAAACAAGAAAGTGAACAACCCGAATGAAGTGTAGCCACGTACAACCACATACATGAATCTTGCGATCACAATATTGATTGAAAGAAACCAGACGTAAAAGCGTTCGTAGTGTGATGTTCCGGGCAGTACAGATCGACCGGGGTGGTCACCCACAGGCTGGAAAGAGTCAGGAGACAGAGTTCAGGGGTGATGAAGATGCGTTCTATATGGCGGACTGGGTGGCGATTATATGGTTATGTAAAAATGAAATGTAGGGGAAGCCGGGATGGCTCAGCAAGTTAAGCGCTCACTTTCAAGCCCCAGGGACCAAGGATCGAATCCCAGCCCCGGCCCACGTGGACCCATATGCTGAGCTGGGGAGTGCCCCCAGTTCAGTTCTTACTGGGTGAGACCCCGGCCCAGCTCCTGCCCTGTGCAGCCCCGCACCCACCTGTGGAATGAAACTATGTGGAAAAACCAATGATGTGCAACTATGGAGACTGTTCTGGGTCTTCCCCTTTCTCTCTATCTCTGTCTCTCTGTATCTCTCTGTCAAAAACAATAAAAAAAAATTAAATGTAGAAGTTAATTGTCCTCAGATATAGATATGCTTTACTGTATGCTTTACTGCAATAAAAGAATGAATGAATGAATGAATGAATGAATGAATGAATGAATGAGGAAATGGCTATGGAGGGGTGAAAGAGAGTGGAGAGTTAAGAAAGGGCCCGAGGGTCGGTCCTGTGGGACAGGACCCATGAGACACCTGAGGAAGCCGGAGACAGAAGCTGAGCTGGGGTGGGAAGACAGAGCTGGAGACACGGCGCACCCCATGCTGAGGGGTTTGAACTCGGTCCTGTGGGCTGTGGACGTGTGAACAGGACGCTGACTCGGTCAGCACTGTGTGAGGATTCCGAGCCGGGTGTTCAGAGAGAGGGGTGGCGGCACAGCAAGGACACGGGCAGCGTGTGTGCCCACACCCGCCGCTCGCTCAGCTGCGCCCATGCCGCCCGGGCTCCCATGGTGCCGGCCTCCCTCCCGAGCCAGCAGGGACAGGTCCCTGTAGCAACGTGGGGGTTTCCAGGACAGTCCCTGTGGTCGTGAGAGCATTGCTTTCTATCCTCACCTTCCCCACCAGCACCACCCAAAACCAGCTACCCGGGGTAATTCCTAGACCTCATCCCCTCCTCGTTTTCCCTAAATCGTTGCATGTTTCCACTTTCTTCCAGGAAAAGAAAGGGAAGAAAGGCAAAAGAGAGAAAAGGGACAAGGACCTGACGGCTGACAGGTGAGGACTGCAGTGTGGTGTTACAATGTGCATGCGCAGTGGAGGGGCCCGGGCACTCCAGAGGGCAGCATAGCACAGACTGAGGCCTTGGCCTGGCACACCCACCTCCATCATCTTCCAAGTGTGTCCTGGGGGAAAGTGCTGGGACGTCAGTGCAGTCCTGTATCCTACATGGGGCAGGTCCACCCGGAAGGCAAACTGGGGCTCCCACCGCTGCCGCGCTCATGTGACTTCTATTGGGTTTTCAAATGTATGGGGCTCTTAAATCATTGAAGACGCAGCGTCCTGATCCAACTTCTGAGGAAATGCTGACACGCTGAGCTCCCTGAGGACTGGGCCAGCACATTCACCTTCCCAGCCAAGGGCCCGGCCCACCGAGGCCCTTCTGGGGCTCACTGAGGGGAAGGATGAGGTGGAGGCTCGTGAAGGGGTATTTCCATTCACTGGCTGGACTTCAATATTAATGAATAATTTTAAATCCTCATTTTTTTAAAGCTAAATGACTCTTCAGCGCTTTTTTTTTTTTAAGATTGATTTTTATTGTTTTTTGACAGAGAGAGACAGACAGAGAGACAGAGAGAAGGGGGAGGGCCCAGAGCAATCTCCATAGTTGACATTAGTTTTCCATATAGTTTCACCCCACAGGCGGGCACAGGGCTGTGCAGGGCAGGAACTGGGCCGGGAGTCTCCCGCATAGGTCCCGGCAAGAACTGAACTGGGGGCCACACCCCAGCTCAGCATGTGGGTCCATGTGGGCCGAGGCCAGGAGTCGATCCTCTGTCCCCGGGGCTGCAAAGTGAGTGCTTAACCCGCTGAGCCATCCCAGCTTCCTCCCTTCAGCGCTTTTAAATAGCACCTAGGTTTTCAAAGGAATTGAATTAAAAATCCCTAATAAATGAATATCAGAAATCATTTCGAAGGGATGCTTTTCCTCCCTTGGGTTTTGCTCTGCTTGGAGGCGTTCCCTCCCCCCCCACTCCGTGGGTCCCAGTGGTACATTCCTAGCCCCTTACTGTCCCCATGGGTCCCAGTGGTACATTCCTAGCCCCTCACTGTCCCTGTGGGTCTCAGTGTACATTCCTAGCCCCACCCCATCCCATGGGTGAAGCCCTGCAAAGGCCCATGGGGATCCTAGAGGGCGGGGCGCAGGGTCCCCCACTTGAGGGTCTGTTGTATGGGGACAGGTGTGGAGTCACAGCTGCCTGAGAGGACCCTGCAGGAGCCTGAGACTCAGGTGCCCAGCTCCGGGGGGGGGGGCTCCATCCACCCACCACCGGCACTGAAGCCCTTGGGGAGACAGGGAGCGTCTTCGTCCCTTCCCTTGAGGAGGGGACGGCCCATGCATGCTCACCAGGCCACAGGTGTCGTTCTGTGGCTTCTAAGTGCCGTTTTTCTCCTTGGTTCTTACATTGGTTCCAAAACCCAGTCCAGCCTTTCAGGAGAGAAGGTCACACTGCATGCCTTATCCAACGACAGGCCAGAGCTAGGATCCATCTACAGTGAGACCCCACCGTGAAGTTAGTCACTCGTTTGCCTTCTCTTGCATTTTAAGGATTGCTTTACTGAATAAAATGCTGCTTTCACAATACACAGCACACACATGTGGCTGCTGGACAGCACCCGTTAGACGTGACTATGTTCTTGGCTTCTTTGCCGTTGAACTCTCATAAATGGGCTGCAAGCAATTCTATGGTGACATGGAGACCAGTAGTATTCTATTCACGTTTATGCCCCAAAGTACAGAAATGCTTGCTCATCTCATTCCTAGAACACTTTTCATTGTCAAAACTCTGTCACTACACAAGGGTTAGTTCTGCCAACACACTAGGAGATGGTTTCAAGCTAATATAAACCTTCCCCCAGTATTTTTATCACAGTTCACAGTGGTTTTAAAGCTAAAAATGTTATATTCCACAGAAAAAGTTTATTTCACTGGAAATATCCAAATGCAGGTTTGTGTTTGGGGCTTCTTAATATATTGTTTTGACTATCTTAGAGAATCCCCCTCCATTTTATGGTAATATTTTATGTGTATATGATATGTTTATAATAAATCAATATTCAAGCCAAAACACTACAGTTGATATTTCCTTGATATAGGTCAGATGCTGTATCCCAAATTCCATTACAATTAAAACCTTTCTTTTCCTCTGCAGAGGGTACACTGTTGTAAATATGTTGGGTAAAATAAAATCCCAGTCAATCAAAGACTTAGGTTGAATTAACATTCATTTCAGTGATATTTGGCTTGAATCTAAATGATATTCTTGAGTCTTTTATTCACATTAATCTGGATCATAGAACAGCCAAAGAGCTGTTTAAATATAGTTATATTTACAATTCCTCAATCTAAAGAAAGACTCAGGTAAGACCAAAGAATAAGGCCCCTAGAAAAGAAAAGGGAAAAGACAAAATGTCTCAGAGCACTATGCCAAACAGTATTTGAACTTGACCTGTGTGAATTCCTGCAAGCCGAGCCCCAGTAAATTTCATTGGGAGTTTCATTCATCAAGTGGGATAGTATCTCCATTTTTCCCTCAATTAGTATAAATTACCTGCGTGCTGGCTCCATGCCCAAGGCCCTCTTAGAGATGTCGTTTTGACATCTGTAAACAGTATGGAAAAGTGTAATATCCTCCTAAAAAAATCACCACACTCACTGCTTCAGACATTTAGTCTTTCACACTAGAATTATTTCCCTGATAAGCCTTTGCTCTTTGTAGATATTTCTTTTAAACTGGTGTGTTATTGGCTTAAGAGGAAACATCAATGTCACGAAGGATTAATGACCTACTACGGCTTGCAGATGCTAACTGAATATATAATTGTGGGCCCATCAGTTGCTATTACTGGGTAATTTCTAATTCATATCCGTGCCATCATGAAGACTGATGAAAAGACAGGCTGCTCTCAGATGCCCAAAGATGTCATTCTCGTTAATGGGAAACATCAGGTACACACATGATAAGTGAGAGTATTGTTTTTCAAAAGCTTAATTTATCCCCAAGTTGTAGAAACGCCTCAAAAGTCTTACTTATTGGCCTGTAAGCAAGTGGTCTTAGAAATAGCTTTGGTTGAAGGCCTCCACACATGTGCAGAGTGACGCACATGCTGCTGGCGTGGCGTGCGAGCTCACAGAACCGACGGCCCGCTCTGTCCCCAGGTCCATCGAATCTCTGTATAAGGAGCTGGTGGAAGAAGGACTGCTGGTTCCGGCCCTGAAAGTCAGCCTCTCCGACTACATTGGTAAGGCGCACATAGAGTAATGCGCAAACGGGGCCATCAGCAAGGCGCACAGAGCAATGCGCACGCGGGGCCCATCAGCAAGGCGCACATAGAGCAATGCGCACGCGGGGCCCATCAGCAAGGCGCACAGAGCAATGCGCACGCGGGGCCCATCAGCAAGGCGCACAGAGCAATGCGCACGCGGGGCCCATCAGCAAGGCGCACAGAGCAATGCGCACGCGGGGCCCATCAGC
>PVKE010024109.1:0-24068 GCA_004027555.1 Craseonycteris thonglongyai | reverse complement strand
AGTGGGCACTAGATATAAGGTGATGGAAGGGGAACTGATACTGAGTGATGGGCACATAATATGATGCATGAATGATGTGAGGTGGACTTGTACATCTGTAAACTGTCTAATTGTTACCAACCAATGTAACCTCATCAAATTTAACAAGAAATAAAAAAAAAAAAGAAAAGATAAAGCTATATTTAAGATTCAGAGAATAAACACTTATATGTATGTATGTATGTGTGTGTGTATATATATATATATATGTATATATATATATATACACACACACACATATAAATAAATATATATATACATATAACTATATATACATACATACATACACACACACACATACCAGTATATACACACACATACACAGAGTGAACCAAAAGTAGGTGGACAGTAAATAAGATTTATTTCATTTACTGCCCACCTACTTTTGATTCACCCTGATATACACACACATATAGAATCCTATTAATGAGGCACAACATAATTTCATTTTCTACTAGATGAATCTCATAAGTTTTTACTTATTTTCATCAGATTTTAAAATTAAATACCTAGGAGACAACTTTAGAGAATAAAAATATCAGGATATTATCAACACACCACCACCATACCTAAAGTCTGAAGCTAATCAACACCAAAGTCACATGTGGGTACGACTCTCCTGGCTCCTTCTCTTTCCTTACCTGAACAGCTGTCAGTTTATGTTTTACATTCACTAGTATAACTCGTGCTAATAACAGCAGTACAGGCATCGAGGTCAGGCTGTAGATTGAGTCACCATCTAAAACAAGCAGACTCAGAACAACTGCATCCAGTCCTTTGACCTGAAAAAAACAATTGTAAGCTAAGATGATATAATTTAACAAACTATTATTAATCTTTGTATATCTTCTAATAATATACATTTTCTAGTTACTCCAGCTTTGAACAAAGGCGCTGATCTATTACATAGCAATTGGCCCTGGACAGAATCATAACATTATAAAGGGCCTTAGAGATCTACAAATTCAGCCTGTCCTGACAGGGAGCCACCCATCTGCTTGTACTTTAGAGGAACATGGAACTCAAGAAAATGCAAGTATTGAAGAGCATCATGACTTTATAGATTTACTTACAACAAATATCATCACAATAAAAAGCATCTCGATGTTAAAGTTTTTATCTTAAATACTGACATCTCACACAAGCTTCACTAGCTGGCAAATGTCTGTTCCAAAATTACTACCAAGCCAAACACAAGGTCTTACATATCAAATGCTGAGTAGGCATACATTATGGAACAGAAGGAACAGAAAGCTGCAAAAAAAGAGATGCCTGTGAAAAATCTACTTCTCAACTATACAGAGGTTTTCTATGATGTGTTTCTACAATGTAGACTATATCATTAGCTGCCACAAAAACAGACAGCAGGAATGCTTAACTGTTTGGAATATAGACTCTAATCTCACAAACACTGGATGGCATCCTATGTCTGCTTCTTACTAGTTTCTCGGCATAAATTTTTTAAATAAAGCATCAGTTTCATCAATTATAAAATGAAATAATAGCATCTACACCTCATAAAGTTCTTATAAGTATTAAATTAAACTAAGAAGTGTAATAGAGGAATAAAGATTTAACATGAATGACCACGACCAAAACATACATATAGCTTACTATTATCTCCACCATGGGCAGAAGGAATTAAAAAAAAACAAAACTTCAATAATTAAGGAATTATTTTGAAGTTATTACAACTGCTTCGATTTTAGAAGTGAGGTAATAGATCCAAAAAAATTAATCTCAATGAAGTTAGTGTGAACGGAGATTATGGCCCAAGTTTTCTGATTCCTAAACCAATGTTCTTTCTACCACCCCATGCTGCCTACCCAACAAATCTCTCTCCCTCTTCCTGCCCATCAGCATGGTCAAGGCTGTGTGAAGTATTAGGAAGGCCTAAGGACAGAGCCAGGATCATTTCTGGCCTTCTCGCTGACAAGGTATGAGGCTGGTGTGGGTAACTGAGATACGGACAGAAGAGCACCCAGTTCAGAGAACCTTGCCATGAGCTCAGTCTGGCACACAATGAGTCAGGTATCTTGTGAGACCTCCAAATGGAGGTACTGAGTACACAAGTGAATATACTGATTAAGAATGGGGGAAGAACCTGTCTAATGTGCCCAACCAGACCTGCAGCCTCAGTGAACTATCTTGTCATTTAGAGGGACATAACAATCTTTATTTCCTAAAGTCCAAAGACGTGACATGCCTTTAAGAAAAAGAATTCTAATATTAAGCACCTTGAGAAATATGTCTACCTGTTCTAGAACAAATTTGGATCATTATCTTCTAAATGAAATCCCTAAAGATAAATAGCAAACAATTTAGTACAGTAAAAAATTAAAAAATTATACAAAGATACAGCCCTTAATTTATTGTCTGAAAATTATTACCTTTTTTTTTTTTTTTAAATATTTTGTATTGTTTTTGACAGAGAGAGAGAGAGAGATAGAGACAGAGAACTGAACTGGGGGAACTCCCCGGTTCAGCATATGGGTCCGCACGGAGCGGGGATTCGATCCTGGGTCCCTGGCGCTGCAAAGTGAGCGCTTAACCCACTGTGCCATCCCGGCTTCCCCATGAAAATTATTACCTCTTGATACTCAAAGTCAAGGTTTGGTTACTAAACCTCCACTTCTTCAACTCAAAAGCTGTCAGGAGATGGCATCAACAGGGCAAATAATAATAAATAAATGAGTGACCAAATGAAAAAGCCAGTAAATAAATTTCCTAGTGTTACCATTGCATCTTCATGAAAAAAATTAAATGCTTACATAAATCAGCCCTTAGGACATAACACTGATATTCCAATTGAATTCTAAATGTGCATCTAGAGGTTTTGGAAATCACCCATTTTTAAAGAGGACTGTTTATATTTTCAATAAAAATAGACAAAGCAAAGGTTACAACTCCCTGAAGTAAATTCTTCAGTCAAGAGAGCATAAGACATATAAAAACACATATTTAACAGCATAATAGTGAAAAAATTCAACATCTGGAAGCCTGAGATAAACTTAATATAAACCCAAATTACCAGGAGAGCACCTTTTATCTGTGAGAGGTGACCTATTGCCCAGGACACGGCCCGTCAGTGCTATTCCTCTGGGGCGCATTAGCACCAAAGGTCACAAAGCAGAGCTGACAATGCCAAGGTCATAAGTTAGAGGCAGGAAAAATTAATTTGGCTTTGGTGACTATATTCCATGACCACAAATTATATTCACAATTATTTGTGCATCTATAAGAACTAAGAAAGGTGAATCAACACAGGAAAATGAACACTAGAAAACAATCCCCAGTTTAAAAACTTCCCTTTCATCTTCCAAATCCTCAGATTGCTGGTAAAGAGTACAAAGTGTATAATCCTTTTAAAAACAACCTGGCATTACCAAGCAAAGTGGAGCATGCATATAACCCTAGGGTGCAGCAACTCTACTCACACATATAACTACAGCAAAGCTTCCCCAGTCAGTGCTGGGAAGGGTTTACAAGTGTGTTGAAATATTGATCCGTCAGCACTCAGGGTTCCAACCATAGCCTCGGGGCCAGTAAAAACAGCCTCCTCCACTTAGAACACTGCACCAAACAAATACTATCATTTTTAAATCATGCTGTGCTTTGAAACTCTTGCAAATCATTTCCAGAAGATGTGTTCCCAATAGCACTGTGCATAATATACTGGGGTGGGGGGGAAGCCATATGGCCATCAAGAGTAGAATAGATACATAAATTGTGGTAGTCATACAACTGGGATACTATGCAACAGTAAAAATGAATAATGGTATAATTTCCAAAATATACCATTGAGCAAAGCAAATCACAGAAGAATACATCGTTTGTTTCATGGATATAAAGTTCAAACACTGGCAAAATTAAATACTATGTTTTCTAGGGATCCACACAGAGGTGCTAAAACATGGAGAAAAGCAATGGAATGATTCACGAGATCAGTTCATGAGTGAGAAGGGCTGGGGATGCTCTCAGGAAGCACACAGAGACCTTCCAGGGCAGTTATTTCCCAACCTTTTCCAAGTCAGAGCTCATGGAGAGGACGGTATGGTTTGCAGTGCACACCAGGTAACCAGAACAGGCTGCTAAGCCAGAAGAGAGCAGCTCGAAAGCTCTCACCCGCCCCGGGCCCACAGGCCACTGCAACGGCAGAGGCTCAACATCTAGGGCACAGTGGTTTCAAAGCTCTGTCCTACAATGCTAGTAATGGCACCTCTTGTAAATGGGGTGGTGGGAACAAAGGATTTTATTATTTAACTGAACACATTGTTATGTGCTCTTTTTAACATGTCTGAGGTAGTTCTAATAAAAAATAAGGTTAAAACCAAAGCCTAATCAAATTTTTCTACAATCTGGCCTGAATCCCATTGAGTCTAACCTTTTACTGTTATTCCAACAGTCTCAAAGTATTCTGTTCCCATAAACACCACATTCTCCTGCACTCTAAATTTCTGTTCATACGATTACACCTAGAATGCATTTCCTCCACCTCTGCCTCTCCATTTCTTCACCACCCTGCAAGTTCTGGCTCAAGGTCCACTCCCAACTAAAAGGTCTTCAACCAAGGTTCATGTTCCACAAATCTCTTTGTTAATTTTAGTCTTTCTGAGTTCCTCATGTAACCCGTTTCTGTACTGCTTTGAATTGTTACCTGACTTTACAGGTGCTTCTAAACTATTATAGCAGAAATAATATTGGATTTGGACCCAGAAAATACGGACTCCAATGCCCCAGCTGTAAGACCTGTGATATGGTGCTTTCACCACGTTAAGGTTCGGTCTTGGCATAAACAGAATCCCTCAAAGTAATAAAACACATGTGAATTAAGTACCACTTGACCCCACATCAGTACTCAGTAAATACTGACTTGGACTGGTAGATTTCTAGAGAGCCATAGGAGCCAGACACTGTTTCATACACAACAGGAGAGAGAATGAGATGTTTTATGTAAGTAAAGTTCTACGTAATTGAAGCATATCTCTTTCAGTGTCATAATTTGTCAGATTAGATTTTAACCATTCTGGATAAAAACTTTTGTAATTAAATTCTCTTCCTAGACATAAAACACAGGAGATCTTTTAACCTGATTTAGGGTCAGCATTATGAATTTCAATTATTGTGTTGCAATAAAATATAGTGACTCACTAAACTGATGTATACAGAGCTAATTATTGTGGCTTTAGATTATGGCTGCTTTTTACTTCTCTTTCTACCCCACCATTAAATTAGTAATACTTATCGCTAATAACTCCATTCCTCTCTCATTTGCTATTTCCAATTCTGAGAAACTAATTCTGAGGTAACAGTAAACAGGTCCATTTTATTGCATAAGGTTTGGATAACAAGGGGCCCTTTCTCCAGGCTCCGTGATTAACAGCTATGTTCAAGACACACGAGGTGGCTGGATAAATCAGTTTCCATACTTCTTTTTAGAGCATGTCATACTCACAAGTCCTACATATATATGCTCGAAGCCTCCTGAGAAATTCAAACTGGAAGCTCTACTTATAACATACTGGTGCTGGTCAATAATACTATCTTCATATGTGGATAAAGATAACTGTTATCACCATGGAGACCTCTGTGCCAGGTACTTTAAGAAGGTATTTGTAATATAAAGGAAATCATCCCTGGGAACCATTCTTAAGCACAGCCATAAAACTTACCTGCAACAAAATTAAACCCAGATTTGCTGCTTTCCCAGAAAAGATCTTCCTATAAACATAGTAATATATGTAACTGAATGACTGGTGAAGCTGCTTGTGCTTAAAACAAACAAACAACAGCAGCTCATAGAGCTCCATAAAATAAGAGATATCTGAAGAAGATTTCAGACTGCCAATGAAAGTTCCAAAAATATTTGAAAATCTGATCAAGAAACAAGCATTCTTAGTATGTTTTTGTACAAGCTGTAAAGTCATATTTCTTTGCTACCAACCACTAATTCCAGTTTACAAAGACCAGTTCCTGAAGAATAAATAACACAATAATAATTATATATGACTTTGCCAAGAAGCATACCTCACTGAATTGCTGAAGCAAAACAGATGGCAAAAAATCCTGAGGGTGTAAATCAACAAGAGGCCCCGTCCAATTACTCTGAACAAAAAGTTGCAAACTGCTCACACCAATGAGGAATATCAGCTGTTGTCTGCATTCAAGAACAGTTAAAGAAATAAATATGAAGCACTATCACTGTATAACCACAGCTATTTCATTTCAGTGTTAATAAGAAAAATGTAAGGTATCAACCAACTATTATCGAGATTATTTGAGAGTATTATAAAAAAACTTTCTGAAACCTTGATAATTTAGGTCTGCAATGTCCAATATTATAAGCATGTGTCACATATGGCTCTTTTAAATTTAAATTAATTAGAATTAACAAAATTTCAGATTCAGTTCCTCAGTCACAACTGTCCACATTTCAAGTGCTCAACAGTCAAATATGACTAGTGGCCACCGTACAGGATATGTCCATTGTCACAGAAAGTTCTCTTGAACAACACTAGTTCAGATCTAACCAGGCACTTGTAACTTTTCTTGCATTGTATTTAACAGCTCTGATATTGCCAAAAGATGTATGTAGAACTGATTCTGAACAAAAGAAAACTGACATCAAAAAGTTGGTTGTAAACATTTCACTAATCCTATACCATCACATGCCATAAAATAAAAAGACCCCGAGAAATATCACTTGAACCAATTTTTTTTCAATCCTGCTTTGGCTTAGGACAAGAGGGTGAGTAATCCTTTTCTATAAAGAACAGATATTAAATACTTTAGGCTTTGTGAGTCACATGTGTTTCTTTTTTGCAACATTTTAAAAATATAAACACCATTTTTAGCCACTTTGTCCCACTAGCCATAATTTACCAACCCCTAGATTAAGACAAAAATAGGTGGGGGATTAACTTTAACAAGTAACAGCCAGAGAATCTTCAAGTTTCATGCTAATGAGAAAGTAAAAGCTTTTATTTCCCTGTATCCCTTAGGCCCTACTTCAAAAGGAAGATTCTTTAAGAAAAAATAAATAAGTCAAACCTACAAGCCTATAGTAGCCAGAAGATGCAGCACAACAGAGAGCAGAGAAAAGAATATGCCACCCTAGAGAAAACAGGTGACAAAAACAGCTGTTTGTAGTTAGAATTTAGGAAACTTGGGGGAAAGAGGTGACAAGATCTTAAAGCCTTAATATAATTGTCACAAGTAAAAATCAAAAACCTTAAGATGAATTGCAAATATGTTTCACTGTCAAATGCCTCAAAATGAGACAACTGAAATATCTCTTGTCAGCTGCATGTGGCCAGCTGGAATTCTGTTCTACCAGTGAATAACACACTTGTGTGCATGGTGTTTTAACAGGCACCAGAGCTAGCGGCTATACCCCACCCACTTCAGACAGCAAAATCAGAATCAGAAACGACAATGAAGAAATGTAAACTACTAATATGTCAGAAAATGAAAAGAAAGATAATTTTTATAATAAAATAAAATGCCTGTAGTAACATTCTTCTGTGAACTCCTTATGAATACAAATTGTCTTATTCCACTTTAGAACTTCAACATCTAGTACAGCAGTTGATGCATTTTAAAGATAAATTAAACTTGACGTTGTACACATGAAGCTAATAGAAAAAGGTTTTTTTTAAACTTAATGTGGATACCACAGATAGAGGAAAGAAAGAAATGTTAATATATTAACAAATTTACAACAACAAAATATAAACCACTAAAAGACTTAGGTTGCACTGCTTTATAACTATACATTATACCTTAATCCTACAAAATTACACAAATTTTATTTATTTATTTTAATATATTTTTTTTTATTTATTTATTTTTGACAGAGAGAGAGACAGAGAGAGACAGAGAGAGACAGAGAGAGAGAGAGACAGACAGATAGAGAACTGAACCAGGGGAGCTCCCAGTTCAGCATATGGTTCCCCATGGGCCGGGGCTGGGATTCAATCCCCAGTCCCAGGCGCTGCAAAGTGAGCACCTAACCCACTGAGCCATCCCGGCTTCCCCAAGATTACACAAATTTTAATGAAAGAAAGTAAAACAAGGGTTCTATGATAAAAACATTAAGTTCTCTGATCTCTAAGATGACAAAATCTAAACCAAAATAAAAGTAGTTACAATTATTACTCAGCAATCTAGAAATAGCAAGATGGATAGTGTATGCTTTCCAGTTAAAAAGAAATAAGGTCTAATATCTTGCCTATGGATAAAAATGATCAAACCTAAGTGTTTAGAAGCTCAAAGGGTTAGCAGTCACTATGCGACTATATACTGAAACCCATATACCACTTTATCATTCTGATGGTCCTCTGGACAGAAGTTCTTCCGTATATTATGAATCCTGACTAAATGTAAAGCTAGGTATTTACAATTGTTAAAATCAGTGCCTTACACTGTCAAGGCACTATTAAATGTGGTCAGAGCCTGTTTCTCCATGACAACTTCAAAAAATTTTTCGGGGCAGCTGGGATGGCTCAGTGGGTTAAGCGCTTGCTTTGCAGCCCTGGGGACCAAGAATCGAATCCCAGCTCCAGCCTGTTTGGACCCATATGCTCAACTGGTGAGTGTCCTCAGTTCAGTTCTCACCAGCGTGAGACCCTGGCCCAGTTCCTGCCCTGTGAAGCCCCGCACCCAACCTGTGAAACCAAACTATGTGGAAAAACCAACGCTGTGCAGCTGTGGAGACTGTTCTGGGCCCTCCCCCTTCTCTCTGTCTCTGTCAAACACAATAAAAATAAATCTTAAAAAAAAATAATAAATAAAAAAAAACCTTAAATATTCAAAAAATAAAATAAAATATTTTTTTTCTACCTTTTGGTTTTGTCTGAATCTGTTGAGTAATCCAGGAATGTTAAGATCTGCTTCTCTAGGTAGCTGTCAATCTTTTCTTCAGTCATCATTGTCGAATTAAAAATATTTTGAGTCAATGAATTTAAGAATATGACCTCATAGTTCCCTTCTAGTAACAATTGTAGGAAAGATCCAGTCTCTGTAATAGAAAAAATTAGTTCAATAATCCAAAAGAACAATTTTTTTTCATGCTGTAAAGGATAACACTGTTAAGTAAATCTTCCATTTTGTGTGAAAAAAAAATGTATATACTTAAAATGCTTGCTATACATTAATCACAAAGCAATGAACAAATCCCCATCATTCTACAAACATCACTTCTAGAATTAGCAGCTCATCCATACGATGAACAATAAGATAGAAGTTACAGCCAGGAATACTATTCATCATTAGTATTCTCACCCTTCTGCTGGAAATTTTAAAAGATTCCTACTGACAACAGAAAAGTCTCCATTCAGGGTCCTAAGACCTTTCATGGTCTGGCACCTCCTACCCTCACTATACTCCCTGATGAAAAGCTGGTTCACGCATTGTTCCCCTAATATTCCATGCACGTTCCATGAAACTTTTCCAGACCCCCAGACTTCAGAAACTACCTCCTGAAGCACCTACTGTGTGTACACGCGTACACGCACACACCACAGTACTAAATTCGGCCCTAAATTGTTATTTTTCTGGATCTAGCCTAAATCCCACAACGAGATGTGAATATAATCCACTAGTAAATGTGCCTTTTAACTATCTCTCTGGTAAATGTGCAATGCTCAGAATTACATCTTTGCTACTTAGTTTCAGCTGTTCTGCTTACCAGTTGTGGGACCTTGAATAAATTACTTTGCCAATCAGTATTTAAACAAATAAATTCCCGTTAAAGGCTTAGAACAGTAACTGGAATTGCCATTGTTAATATTACCGAACCTAGGCGGTGAGAAGTTTAGGACAAGCGTGTAGCCTGAGGACCACGCCCACTTTATCAAGGATGCAGCAACCCAAAGCCTTAAGGAATCAGCAAGATTTTGATAAGAAGAAAATAAAACAAGGAAAGATGAGAACCCAGCCGCTGCCACCCCTTCTTCTCACAGTCCTCACTCTGGCCTAAGTCCCTAGCAGGTGCGCCTCCCTTACCTGAATCGACGACTCCCTCCTGCTTCCATTGCTGCCGCTCAGCCTCAGTGGAGAAGCCCCTCAAAACTGCCAGCTCCGGGGTCCACATCTCCCCAGCCAAAATGGTACCAAAAAGGGTCACACAAAATTCAGCAAAAGAAAGTGAAAGGAGGAGAGGCCAAAGACACTGAAATCTAGCGGCTACAGTTCTTGTCGATGCACCCACAGCTGTAGAACCCCATGTGCGGATACCAGCCCAAGGAGGCGGCCATGACAGCAGCGCTGGGCACCCTGGGGGAGAAAAAAATCACACCCTCCACACCGGCTTCCGCCTAGGAAACCAATCCAAGCCCTTGGTACTGAGCATGCCCAATGGAGGTGCCCCGCCCTGAGCGGGGAGTGGGAGCGGCAAGAGGGCGTGGCCGGCCTCAGCCCCGCCCCAAATGGGAGCTACCTTGAGCTGTGGAGGACATGGAGGGATTGGAGTACTAGAGTACCGCCCACCCTGGGCGCGACTTAAAATGCTGCTCAGCCTAACTGCGGTTTCCTTGGAGAGTTACAGCTTTGACTCCTAAGCCTTTTTGAGTTAGAACATTCCTAACTACCTGATGAAAACCTTGGTCCTTCGTAAAAAATGCACTACCAACATTTGGGTACCATTTCAGAAAGTTGGGAGACCCTCTGCAGCGAAATCCATGAACCCCAGGATAAAAACGCCGGCAGAAAAAAAATGTCTTTATTCTTTGAATGAATTAAAGTATAAATATATAGTTTGGACGCTGCCACCACGTAAATCATGACCGAGTTGGACATCTGGCCTGGCCGCTGGTGCAGGGGTTTTGGGAGGACAGACTGAACTCTGCAGAAACCTGCCACCGTGCGTGCATGCGGCTGAGCACAGGGATAGTGCCTGATTCGCATGTCCTTGAATCTTCAATAGGAGCACTTCTAAGTGAAAACCAAGGCCCTGGCAGCCAGGACTGGGCAAGGCGGCAGCCTGTCCCGTGGGCTTGAAGCCTGGACTGTGAGTATAGAGAAAGGTGCAGGGTAACTCTGACCAGAGTATTCTTGGAGGAATTCAGGGTAATAGATCTCTGAAAGAGCTTAGCCCAGGATCAGCTCCAAGGAGAAGGCTAACAATTCTTGATTCACTTCCTCCCTCAGTCCTCAGCCATTCCAGACTATGGAGGAAAGAGGTGCTCAGCTCAACCATTGCCAGAAGTCAACAGAAGCCAGACCTGAGCTGTGAGTGAAGAGGCCATAGAATGTCTTCTCACTGAAAAGACATTAAACACTATTTGTGCAGGGAATGTTACTTGATCAGTGTCTTTTTTTTTTTTAAGCACAAAATTCAACACTGTGGATACTATTTGACAGTTATTAAGAGCAATATTTGTAGGGATTGCTGGGATAGCACAAAATGTGGGAAAAGGTATAAGGTGATCACTGACAAAAACTTCAAAAGGCTAACAAACATAATACTGAAGAAATGCAAATAAAAGTATGTTTGATGATGTCAGGTAAAAATACCAGATTAAAAAACCGTAATTCCCAATGCTGGTTTGGACATGGCATCATTAGCTGATACTGAAGTGTGAAGCAATACAACCTCTCCGATAAGCAATTCATCATTATATATCAAAACCTTTGACCTAATAATTCTACTTCTATGATTTACCATAAGGAATTAATCAGAGAAATAGACCATATTCATTAGAGCATTACTTATAATTAGGAAAACAGAAATAACCTAAATGTCCAAGAGTAAGAAATTGCTTATCATTATATAGCCATTCATTTACTTTGATAAAACCATATGTAACATTGTTTAAAAAGTTGATAAAATTATGTATACAAACAACCATTTATATAGAAAAGAATCTAGTAGAGGGAAAGATACCAGAAAATTGTTTAATTTCACTTTGCGTCTTTCAGTATTTTCCCAATTTTCCATGATGGGCTATCAACTATCATAATTTTTTTTTTTAAACCTTAATTACTGAAACCAAATGAACCTGAGGCTTTGCCCTACTCTAACCATCTTGCCCTGAAGCACCAGGGAGTAGCTTGGGCCAGGCCCCTCGTTCCAGTCCCTGTACCCTGGCTTCCTGTTCCTGTCCTCTGTCTGTCTAGCTTCCCAAGGTTTGCAGGTGGGTCTGTTCCTATGTCAAAGTTGACCCAGTGACCATGAGATTCCATCTTGGAATCTTTAAACCTAACCAGTCTCAGTATCTTCCAAGATTTGAAGCTTATGTTTCAGCAAATTGGTACTACTCCAGCACCTATAAAAGGACATACCAGAGTATTAACTTCTAATTGTGGAGAAGTATATGGTATGGTGAAAAATGCAAATACAGAAATTTGTCTATAGTAAAGGAATTCACAGCCAGTTAATAATAACTGGGAACCAACCCTCCCTTGAGTTGTTTAGCTCTGCTGCTCAAGCCAGCAATGGGCTAAGAATAGAGAGCAAGCAATGTGATAATGTTGCAACATTTTCATTGTATTTTCCAAAGTATTGGTCTCTAATGGAAAGGTGGGGTAACCAAAAACCTTGGTCCTTCATCAGTTTAAGACATTAACTGGAACATCTCACTTTACCTATCTTATACCTAAAGCAAATTATAGGACATCAAAAAAAAAAAACAAAAGTTAACAGTACTTTCTACATTTGGCTGACTTTGCAGATACTGGTCTTTAATGCTAGATTAGTAGTATCTAAGCAGTTTATTTTTGTAAATTTTCTTAAAAATAACACCTTCAGGGGAAGCCGGAATGGCTCAGTGGGTTAAGCGCTCACTTTGCAGCGCTGGGGACCGGGGGTCAGATCCCGACCCCGGCCCTTGCGGACCCATATGCTGAACTGGGGAGCTCCCCCAGTTCAGTTCTCTCTCTGTATCTCTCTCTGTCAAAAATAAAAAACAAAAAATAAAATAAAATAAAAATAACACCTTCATAGTTAATACTTCTGTGAACAATTGGCTTAATAGTTTCTGAATTTCTTCCCATTCTCTGCATGCACTCTAGGACCTAGGACAACCTGTCTGCTGTTCTCTGGTCCATCTTTTCCCAAGGCCTTCATCCTCACCCATCCTCCACCGGCTCGTCTGTAAACATTCCGGTTATTTTCATACCGAAAAAAATTTATTTTCCCAAGTTCTGTACATTGTCTCTTCCTGTCCAACCCTTTAATTGCTCTAGTTTATGACCACCTGCACTCTGGAGTGGGCTCTTAATTATTGCCTTGCTTCCCAACAGTTGGCAGAATAATCTTACTCAAACACAATCTGACCAGGTTGCTCCCTGAGTTAAAACCCCTGAAAGCTATCAAGATGATGTCAAAGCTCACTAACAGGTCTCCCATGACCCCAACCCTCCATCTTTCCATCACTACACCTATATCCAATACGACTATCCATCCCCACCTCGTCTCTTAAAACCCAATAGCATCTAATGTGGTACCATTAACTCGAGCTCTCTTGTGTCTGGAATAACTTTTCTGCCTGGCTTATTTATCTTCATCCTTCAAGACTCAGGATATCTTTCTTTAGAAAGCTTTCTCTGACCATATCACCTTAGTCCCTCCCCTCTGCTCCCAACAGTACCCTGTAATAAGCCTGTCAGAGAACTCACCAAACTGCACTGACATTGTTTTCATGTTTGTCATTCAACTCATGTGCAGGAACATGTCCCTGGTACAAAGTGAGTGCGCAAATGTTTGCTGGCATTAAGTCTGGATCCTAGACGGGCCATTTTAATGTAAACCTCAAATTTAGGCCTTGGTTTCTTAAAAACATGAACTGGGTCTTATAGTACTGGCTTGTTTACTTTCCTTTTATAAATTAGCATTCTGAAGACTAATGGTGTAGAGGACAGAAAATGCCTTGTTTAAATCATTAAAAATAAAATCCAAAATTAGAGGCAAACAATACATTTGATAGCAGCATTCATCATCCATTCTGATGGAACACGGACAAAAAAAAACAACCAAAAGACTACAGGATTTTAACTGTCCTTTTACTTTTTATTGCTGATAATTTTGTACTTTGATTTTAGCTAGCATGTCTACGAATACTGATTCTTCTCATAAACTGACCATTTTGTCATTTCTTGGTGTAGGTCACTACCCACCAGACCTACCACTGTGTTTCAGAACCGTTGATTTCCTAGTCACATACTGTTCGTCACTCCTTATCCAGGTGTAAGGAGCTCCATATCTTGCAGTTCCCTTTTCCTTCAAAGAGCAACTCACTGTTCAGAACACAGCTTCTCCTGGTCAGCACCAGAGTTAGGGTTTCCACGCACCACTTGATATAAATATTGTCAAGAATCATTTTAGCATTTCCTTTGTCATAATTGGTCTTGCAAAAATATCCTTTCCTTTCCCATGCTTAGGTCTTGACAGTGACCAATTCTTTATAGAAATAGCATTTCACACGTGGCAAACTGTTTTAGAAATAAGACATACTAATACACCTAAGTCTTTATTTATTTGGCTCTTGGAAGGATTTGCATAAAAATGACCCTATATGGTAGGTACAGAAAGTACTGTGACAGCACCAGAGAGGTTCTTGCTCTCTGCTCTACAGAGCCTCAGTGTTTCATACATACATGTCACTTCAGTAAGAAAACCAGAGTCCAGGAAAAAAGGAGCCCTTTAGGAAAAAATCAGTTTAAGAGTGACTTTTCAAGTTCACTATTCCTTTTCACATACTTACATTCAAATAACGGATACATTCACAAGCCCAGATGTTGGCATAGAATAAAATCATGTTCATTTATTTTTTCTGCATCTTAGAATTAGAAGGCATAAAATTAAATATGTTGAATGTAATAAATTCATCCATACAAGTGCAAGTCTCCAGCTATAATGCATTTTATGGCAGATTTATCATTTAAAAAAATGTACCAGTAAATCAAAAAAAAAGGGAGCATGTCCATTTAACTTTTATTGAGGTGTATGTAGGTCTTCAGAAATCAAATATGAGCATAGAGATATGGCCAAACATATAATCTATCAAATTCAGTGAAAAGTTGCTGACTTTAAATAGTAGTTGTAAGAATGACCAATATATATTCTTTGTTAACAACCTCTCACTCTACAGTAAAAAAAAAAAAAATAATAAACATTCAGTAAACATCCTTTCCTAAAGTAGTTCCCCTTATATAGCAGTGATTTATCCATTTCTTTGTATACACAAATTTGTTCAACATACCAATCAGTGGTTCTCACAATTAAAAAATAAAAGCACAAAAAAGTTTACACTCTTGTACAAGTAAATAAAAGATCACCTTGAATTAAACTAGATCTCCTTAAGGGCATAGTATAGTTTCAGTTTCATTACCTATTACATAATTAGTTTCTTACATACAAATATTGACATATTTGGCTTGTGCTTCAAAGCCTGTGTTATGAAGTCCATGTCAATGCAGCTCATAATGTGAAGTCACTGGGGAGCTCTTTACTGCTGCTGGGTTTGGCCTGATCGTGCACCAGTGTGTCCTCAGTGCCCGCCATGGCACTGCACATCTCCGAGGCCTCATCGGCATCAGGGTCCAAGCCTTCAGGACAGGGAAGTTTGAGCAGCTCCTCCCGGAGCTGAGCAGTGTGACGCTACACAGGAGAAAATGAGTGGTGGCAGAATTGTAAACACAGGGATTCTAAGACAATAGCATTAGAGGAAGGAATTGAGTTTAAACAAAATCCAAATCATAGGTCTACAAATATTTATTGAGCACCTTCCTTAACAGACAGTGAACAAAATTGGAAGAAAATCTGTCAAAATAATTGATGAAAATTAATGTTGTTGAAGAGCTCTGAGACCCCATCCCTAACTCCAAACTCTATATAGAAAGATATTACTGATGACTTACAGGACACCATTCATTTGCTACACAGGCTCTTTTAAATTAGAGAGTAACTTCTTGATCTGAACATGCTGCTGCTGGCTAAATACTTTTGAGAAAAAGACAAGGCAATAAATTAAAATAAACCAGTTTCTATTTTAGTGAATGAAAGCAAGTATTTACCAGGTACTAGGCCCTATGTAGAATGTTTGCAAAATATTTCACACTGTCTCACTGAATGCTCAGAAAAAACCTTAGAAATAATTTTGTCATCAGAACTTTAAAAAAACTTAACCAAATGAAAATAATCTAGAGATTACGTTACATAATTTTGTATTACCCCATAATGCCATTTAGGAAAGAATATAACAGAAAGTGGTTGGTTGTCTACACACATTTAACTTTCCTTTATAATTTTCTAGTGGGAGAGAAACAACCTCAAATATCATACTAAGGGCTTTAAAAAATAGCTGAAAATTAACCAACATTTACAGAACAATTTTTATGTATCAGGCATTGTGTTCAACACTGACAAAGTGAAAGTAATAAAGCATATTTGGTTGTTGTCAACTTCAAACAATTCTATCAAACTCAGCCCCTGTACCTATTTTTAATTTTAGAAACTGTCAATTCATTGTCAAAATGAATACATTTTCTATAGATTTTTGGGTAGTAATTTAGACCAACTGAAAACTAAAATATAAATTTTATGTTTCTTTGATTTCCTCTTACCCTTTACCATTTGGTGGCCACGGTTCTGTCAATGAACAGACACGTCACCTTTTAAAGCCATCAATAGGGTTCATGTTAGGAGGCGTACTCACCTTGAGAGCTGCTGCATGGTGAGACATGGTTCTGCCCACCCGCTTATCACTACTGTACTGCTGGATGTCGGCAATCCACTCCTCACACTGGGCCATGATCTCAACTCTTTTCAAGTAAAAATGTTTGTGTATAACCTTGAGAATAAAACAGGCAAGGGAACAAAATGTGTTCAGCTCAGAAATTAAAAGACAAAGAACTCAGCATTACAAAGAAATAAAACTTAAAAGACACTGTAATGTTTTTCTCTCCAGACAATTCATTTTAGTGAACTCTGCAACAGGGAAGAATCATGTTTATGACATCAGATGACATGTGTTGAAATGCCCATTTCTAAAGCAGAAAATAATGCCCAATCCTGTTATTTCTCCATGTAAATATGTGCAAATAGTTCATCCTACCCCAGAAAAAATAAGGCACATATAATGCAATATACTCAGAAAGTAAATGTAAATGAACAAAAATAACTGACCAGGAGAAAAGATTTAGAAAAGTATGGACAATAGAAAAATCTGTCAAAAGTTTGCATCTTTTAAAGAGAACGCCAACACCTAAACTAAAGATATTCCAAATGTCAAAGGCATTCAGAATGGAGCCCTAAAAAATGCACTATTAGTACTTTCTTAATTGTATCTTCTGGTTAACTTTATAAAATAAAGTTAAAATTTCCTGGTAATAATTGTGGTTTATATTTGGAATTTTAAAAACCTCTCTTGCATGTCCCTGCGTACTGAGGGCCTCCTGCATGGGAAGCATGCCCCAGTTCAGCACATGGGTCCGCCTGATCCAGGGCCAGGACGGGGACTCGATCCCCAGACCTCATGGCTGCAAAGTGAGCACTTAACCCGCTGAACCATCACCGCATTCCCTTGCAATACTTTTTTTCTTTTTCTTAGCTCATCAGCTATTATTACTGTATTTTATGTGTGGCCCAAGACAATTTTTCTCCCAGTGTGGCCCAGGGAAGCCAAAAGATTAGACACCCCTGTTCTAAAGGATGAGAAGGATTACTGTTTCAAATTAGTTATTTGCTTTTTGTGCAAGTCATCCCCTAATTCTGAATTCCTTAGTATTAACAGTTTATTCTTCTTTCAAATAAATTTTATGCATGAACCAACATATTTTGCATGAACCAACATATTTTACATTGACCAAGGATATGTACTTATAAATTTTTTCTATACATTTAAAAATTAAATTTTAACATACACAGAAAAGTGTACAAATCACATGTGTACTATTAAGACACATTTTCCCATGGTGAACACACCAATGTAATCTCTATACAGATAAGACACAGAACCTTCCCAAGACTTCCAGAGACCCTTCTGCTATCTCTCAGCATCAATCTTCATTCAAAAGAATACACTAAACTGGCTTTCTTAAGCATAAGTTAATTCTACTAGTTTTTGATTTTGTTATAAATGAAATCACATGGAATGTACTCTTTCGTGCCTGGCTTCTTATGTTCCATATTGTGTTTATGTTATTTCTCCATGTTAATGTGTACAATACTTTATTCATTTACAATACTGTATTCCATTTTATGAATACTCCATAATTTGTCTGTTCATTCTGGGTTTTTTTAAAGATTTATTTTATTGTTTTGAGAGGAGACACACACACACACAGGGGGAGGGCCCAGAGTAGTCTCCATAGCTGTACCTCATTAGTTGTGACATGGTTTCATTCCACACATGTGGGGCCACATGGGTGGGAACCAACTTGGAGGCCTCCCACATGGAAAGTGAGAACCTTCACTGCCACCCTGGTGGTTACCAGGTGTGCCACAGTGTAGCATATGGGTTTACATGGGCCGGGGGCTGGGATTTGATCCCCGGACCTCATGGTTGCAACAGAAGTGCTCAACCTGCTGAGCCTATCCCGGCATCCCCTGTTCATTCTATTGATTGACAATGGGACTATTTCCTTTTTTTTTTTTAATATATTTTGTATTTACTGTTATTTATTTTTGAGAGAGAGAGAGAGAGAAAGAGAGAGATACAGAGACAGAGAGAGAACTGAACTGGGGGAGCTCCCAGTTCAGCATATGGTTGCGCACGGGCCAGGGCCGGGACTCGATCCCTGGTCCCCAGCACTGCAAAGTGAGCACTTAACCCACTGAGCCATCCCGGCTTCCCCATATTTCCAATTTTTTTTGCAATCATGAATAATACTGTGATCATTCTGTATACTCAACGTACATAATTACTACTGAAAATATACCAAGGAATAGAACTGCTAGTCATAGGGCATATATTCAGCTTATCAGATCCTGTCAAAAGAGTTTTCCAAAAAGGCTATTATACCTATTTATATTTTCATCAGAAGTGTATCAGAATTCCAGTTGCTCCACATGCTAACAGTTACTATCAAAAGCCTTTAAACTCTTCGAGATGCTAAAGAATAAGTAGACAGGGCCAGACAATAGAAGGCTTTAAGGCTTTGGGGTTTCTTATTTATAGAATGGGAAGTCATTGGAGTGAGATGATCTGATTATGTGTAAAGAATCATTGGAGAGGGACAGAAGCGGACACAGGGAAACCAGTAAGAAAACTACTTCCACAGTCTAAGCAAGAGGTGGCTTGAAATAACTGGTCATGGTGAAGATGGTATTATTACCAAATTTTGATTATGTGTTGAAGGATGGAGCTAAAAGGACTTGTCAATACAGTGAATGTGATATGTGAAGAAAATAATGAAGTCACAGATGGTTAAGGTATTGGCCTTAGAGGATGATGGCGCTTTTACTGAGAGAAAGAAGGAAGAATCAAGAGTTCAGTTTTACAGTATTAAGTCTGAGATGACTAATGCATATTCTAGTGGATTTGTCAAGCAGTCAGTATACTGAAAAAATATTTTATGAAGCAAACAGGAGGAAAATAAGTTTTTCAGGGGCAGAAAATGAATTTCATTTATCCTTGAGTTCTGAGTACCTCAGTGCAATGCCTAGTAAAATGTGGCATTCAATATGGTAGCAAAATCAATTACTGAAGTAACCCAAACTTGAAGGGACATAATAATTATGCTTAATAGCATAAAGAGAAGATGCCAGGATAGTTCAGTAGTTAAGCACTTGTCTCATAATCTCGAGGTCCAGGGTTCAATCCCCGGCCGTGCAAACACTTATGTTCAATTGTGGCACAACTGGTAATGGCCAAGATGACTCAGAAGCAAAGGCACTCGCCTCCCATGTGGGAGGCTTTGGTTGTGCTGAAGTAAGGTGATATGACAGGTAAAAAATACAATCATATTTTAGGCAGATTATGTAGAGACAATTAACCACAGATGTGGTGAAATAAAAGCACTTGAGGATATCAAGACAGGTTTTAGAAAGTCACCAAAGAAAGTCCAATGTTTTTCTGAAAAGAGAATGTCTTTTCTTCAATGTTCACACACACATATCAGTACAAGGGCAGTTTCTACTTGCAAGAAAACTTTGGAATGTATCCTGACTCTAATAAAAGTTGTTTTATGAGGAATATTTTAGTAATACATCTAGATGGCTCCTAATAGGATGACTATTAAAAATAAGGAATTAAATAAACTGTCCCAAAATACAGTCATGCCTTTTAAGAAGTGGGTAGTTTTAAAATTAATCAGTTACATTATTACTTATTTTTTAATAATTATGATTAAAAACTATGAGCAAAGTTTAGTATACAGCAGATAAACATAAGTATTAGTATTAGTATTAGTATAAGTATTAGTATTGGGCTTACCTTTACCTTTAAACATAAAGGTAAGCCCAATACTAATAAATTATATTCTATAGTGTTTCTAATAAAGTATTTCATTAATTTTATTGCACATACCTCTTTAAAGCATGGGGAAGGGTTTCTGATTTGTTCTAGCATTGCCCACTTAACCGTTGCTTGTCGAATGTTTCCATCATATTCTCTAGAACTCTGTGTGCCACTGGGAGTGCCTCTAGACCGTTCATATCCTGGTTCATTAAAATAAGGCTCAGCTACTAAGATGAGGGACTGAACAGACACCAACACCTGAAGAACAAAGAAATAAAGAATAGTTACAATGATACATTTTTATTACCAGTAAACCAATACCTTGCTTAATCAAACAGTAGTCCCTTTTAGTATGTGCTTCCACATATCTTTACCACCATAAAATCAAGGTTAACAATAATTATAACACTGAAACATTTTATTAAAGTAAAATTAAAATAGTCTTACATTTATCTTATGTTTTATATTCTTGAGTCCTTGAAAAATAAAGATAGATACATATATCCTATTCCCTAAAACTGCTAAAAAACATTTGTTTACAAAAATCCCATACTAATTTAAACATTATTATGCTCAAATTGTCCTTACTCTTAAAGAGCATAAAACTAATCATGCACTTTTTACAATACTCACTTGTAAAGAGAAAAAAAAAAAATGCATGAGTCAGTCTTTATTTTTATCCCAAGGAAAATAAATTAACTTCTACAATATCACAAAAACCTTATTCCCGCAAACTCTCATTGGCGAGATGACATGTAACAAATAATTAGAGTTCATTCTTAGCTAATATAAATATTGCTAACTAATATACCTATCTAACTAGCCAATATAACATCTCTGGAGATGAAAAATATTAGATACCATCTGCCTGCTTCATAAATCAAAAAGGATTAATAGCAATTGAATTTTCATTAGGAAAGATGTTTAAACAATGTCATAGGATAGACTTCCTTAGAAAATTTAAAAAATGGAAACTTGAACATGACAAATATGATCTAAGAATAGATATGGTTAAACATAACCTGGACTGACTATGTTTTTGAGAACAAGATCAACCATAGAAGAGAAAGTTAACCTGTATACTTCTGAGGCTATAATCTTGTATTTTTTAAACCTTCTAAAACATTGAAGGAAAGTGATTTCCTTGGGCTATAAACATTCCCCTAACTCAGATCTGACACTTCTGAAAGTTACTTGCAGGATGTAGTTATTAATAAATTTACTAGGGGAAGCCGGGATGGATCAGTGGGTTAGCGGTCACTTTGCAGCACCAGGGACTGGGGATCAAATCCTGGCCCCGGACCGTGCGAACCCATATGCTGAACTGGGGATCTCCCCCCGTTCAGTTCTTTCTCTGTCTCTGTATCTCTCTCTCTCTCTCTCTGTCAAAAATAAATGAATAAATATTAAATAAATAAATATATATTTTTTAAAACAAAACAATAAAATAAATTTACTAGTTCCTTTCCCAATCACTTTTAAATCTTCCACATCTATTAATAGGAGGATATAATCCTCATTTTGTGATCCAAGTAGAGAAAGAATTTAAATTTAAAATTCATCCCAAATCTATAACATAAGACTCAGTTACATATTTATTTAATCTTACCCCCTTTGAGACAAAACACAGTCATATAAATTTCAGGCAGTTGTAGAATGAAACAATTTAAATTCCAGATCCACAGTATATTCGGTTTAAAACAGTTAAACTAAACAAAGGAAACTTAAAGAATGGATGTTTTGTATACAGAACACAGAAAATTACATTTGAGAAATAAATTTGGGTATAACGTTCAATTTGTCAAACACAAAAAGAAATACACTGGACTGTAAAGTTTACATTTGGTAATGACAAAATATCAGTATTTCTTGGAATGAAAATCAAAGAACAATTTATAACATGGGTTCTTTTATCATTGGGTGACATTATTTTGTATTTACTTCTTAAGGCATTTTCCATTTAGTTTTTAAACATGTATACTTTTTGGGGAGGTATATAAATGCCATTTATTTTTCTTCAGGGAACTCAGCTATTCATAACAGCGATTTTATGGAATTTCTGGAGTCTTGGATTTTCTGACCTGTTGGGTCATTTTATTTTAGAGCACACTTTATTGTAGCCAATAAAAAAACTGGGCATGAAAAAAAAGTAAATTAAAAAAATCCTTGGAAAAAAAGATTTCTCTTTTTTAAAAGGATCTGATTTTCAATATTAAAAAAGGGTTTATCTAGCTCTGAGAAACAGTAAATATTTGAAGTCATAGACAGTAGGCAGAGTAATTTATCCCCTCTGAACTTTTCTTTTGATCATCTGTTAAAGGGGACAACACCTACCTGTGATAAATAGAAATGTGAAACATCCTTGGGTCTCAAAATCTAACTAAAAAAAAATTAATTATTCCTGAGGTTCTGTAGTGTGCTTTTGAAGAAAGTTTCTAATTCATGATAAAAATATGCAATACACTAGGAGAAAAATGTATTCAACATGATAAAAGAAATTTATGAAAAACTCACAGTTATCATACTCAATGTGAAAAGGCTAAAAGATTTCTCTCCAGGATCTGGAGGAAGATAATGATTTTCACTCCTGAAGGAAAGATATAGCCTCCTTTTGCTCCTGACCAAGTCAAATTCATCACAAATCTAGAAAACTAGATTCAGGAAACTATAGGAAATCCATATAATAACAGCATTATTCATAAAACTTAAAAAAAAAAAGAACTGTAATACCGAGTCCAGAAGAAGTAACGCCCTTTTTAAAAAGTAGTATAGCAAAATCATACATGCTTATGGTTTTGTAATAAAAGATTTGGTATAGATTACTAGCTCATAAAAAGGGGCATTACTTCTCCTGGATCCTTTATTTAGTCGGTGATAAAGAAATAGTCCAATTATAGTATAAAACTGAACATTATTGTATTATATATATGAAATAGAAATTATGAAGATGTAATTTAAAAATGGATACCGTATATGCTCAATATTAAGGGAACAGGGCAGTCTACAAATAATTTACCTATTATATTAATTATGGTTATGTGGACTATGTCTATGACAAAAAACTTTAAAGGTAATATATAGAAAAGATCATTTTTACATGGGGGTAGTTAAGTTTCCAAACTTGTGAAATTTAAACCCAGCACGTAAGTTTATTTCACACAATTTTGTTATGTAATACATATAGCTATACAGGAAACATAAAAGTTAAAAGCAAATCAAATTTTAACTAAAACAACGAAAAATTAATTGTAAATTTATTTTTTAAACTACAGATATTCAACAAAAACTTCAAAAGCTGATTACAATTCTCAGGTAAGTCTAATGTACTTCATAAATTATAGGATATCTCTGAGTTTCCTTTCCTAGTTAAATTTACTGTAAGTTAGTTTACATTGGTAAGAGTAACAGATGCATAGAAAAAATATTTTAAGGTGTTTTTTTGCAATAGAATTGACAATTATTTCTAAAATAGAGAAGTAGTTACTTAGAGGACTAGTCATGTAACTTTCTTATTTGCTCTGCAGGAATCACATAACCTCTTTTCTCTTGGTCTTCATATTGCCAAAAAGGGAAAAATTATATCATAGTACAATTTCTTTTTTTTTTTTTTTTTTTTTTTTTTTTTTTTTT
>PVKE010024108.1:0-24071 GCA_004027555.1 Craseonycteris thonglongyai | reverse complement strand
CACCGGGGGCACGCATGCCCGGTGGCTCTGTACAGGAACTGTGGCTAGTGTGTGAGTGAGTGTGGGGGTGGGGGTGACTACTTGTCACGAGGGTCACTATGGGGCCTACAGAGAAATGGGGTGGGGGGTTCCCAGTACAGGGAGCACCTGCCCCAGGAGATGGAGAATGGGGGTGGGGGGAATCCCTGTGACTGGCACCCTAGAGATGGCCCCTAATGTCTCCCAGTCCAGGGCAGGTGACAGACGTCTTCAGGTGCCCCTCAGCTAGGCTGGGACGGGCCGCTCAGGGGTGCTCCCAGGCCGGCTGCTGGAGTTGGCAGGGTTTGGGCTGGGGCCGGGTGTGGTGCTGCCATGGGGGACACCAGTCCCACCCCATTTGGTGTCACACGTGGTCATGTTGGTCACTTGGAAGAGCTGATGGTGGTGGTCAGGGCCCCTGGGGAGTAATGGGGGTCTGGGGTGTTGGATTGGGCTGGGCGGGCCCTTCCCTGGGCCCTGCTCCCCACGGGTGAGGTGGCTGCCCCGGCCTGGCCTCCCCCGGCCTCCAGGGCTCTACTGGAGGAGGGGAAGCTGCTGGCCCTTCTGAGCCTATTTGCCTGGGGAGGACTCAGGGGGGCTCATCTCCCCTGCCCCGTCCTCCTGGGGGCGCTCCTCAGCCTCCTGGGGTGCTGCCTGGGCCTGGCCCTCGGGATCCCCGCGGGGACCCCATGGGCCCACCCCAGAAGCGCTGCCCACATAGGCAGGGGTGGGGCTCCCAGGGGCCTCTGAGGGTCCTGCCTGACCTAGGCCGGCAGGGGCATTTTCCTCTCCCCACATGGCAGGGGAGGCCTTGGGGGCCTCCTTTGGGGCAGGGACTGCCCCAGTGGTATCAGCGGTTTCAGGAGCAGCCTCGCCCGGGTGCACAGTGCCAGGACCTGCCTTGATGGCCGCTGCAGTGGCGGGGGCGGCCCGGGCACTATCTTGCTTAGAAAGGACAGCCTGGGAGGGACGTTCACGGGCTGGGGGGCCCTGGATGATTTCCAGGTCTCCGATGTCTTCAAGGGCCTCTTCTTCCCCTGGGAACTGCGGGCTCCTAGCCTGGGCAGCCTCCCACATCTCCGTCTCCCGAATGAGCTGCAGCATCCCCAGGAAGCCGGGCGGGCTCCTGTCCAGCTGCATCCTCTTCAGCTTGCTCTGCAGCGTCTTGTTGGGGCGCCCCCACATGAGCACCTGCCGGGCGCGCACCTGGTTTGCTATGGTGGGCTGAATGGCGCCCTTCTCCATAGCTGTGTGCAAGAGGCATTCCAGGCGCAACACATAGGCACATAGCGTCTCTTGGGGCTGCTGGGCACAAGTTATGAACCTCACCCGGGCCATCATCCGGGTGTCCTTGTTCCCGAGCAGCTGCACCAAGGCGAGCAGGCAATCCTGAGCAGAGAGGTAGGGATCTTCATCCAGGTGGGCACATAGGAGATGCAGCGCGGGGCCCCCCAAGCTCTCCAGCAGCCTCCTCCTCTTCTCCCTTTCCGACATGTGACGCCATAGGAACAGCATGTCGTTGGCGTGGCTGAGCCACGTCTCAAGGGGCTCTTCCTTCCCAGAAAAGGCTCTCAGTTCCTGGTAGGCCACGTTTTCTACCACAGGCTGCAGCTTCTGGTTCCATGGCTGCGTCCAGCCCTCTGCCTGTCCTGGGACTCCTGCCTTCCCTGGAGCTTCTGCCTTCCCTGCAGCCCCGGCCATACTCCCAGGTCCTGCGATGCCTGCAACTTCTGTACCCCCTGCAGCTCCTTCCTCGTCTGACACTACTGCTTTATCTTCAACTCCTACCTCACTGCCAGCTCTGTCCTCACCTGCAGCTTTGTCCTCACCTGCAACTCCGTCCTCACTTGCAGCTCCATCCTCACCTGCAGCTTTGTCCTCACCTGCAACTCCGTCCTCACCTGCAGCTCTGTCCTCATCCAAATCTTCAGTACCTGAATCTCCAGCCCCTGAATCTCCATCCTCACCTGCAGCTCCTTCTGCTGCTGCAACTTCTTCCTCGCCTGCAGCTGCAGCCTCACCTGCCCTGCCAGCCACTGCTTGCCTCTGGGGCTGTGCGGGGAAATCGGGTCGATCCTGTGGTTCAACACCAGGGCTCTGGGACAGGAAGACCACAGTCCAGGGCCCCCCCTTGCCAGGTATTTGTCGGGGGAGAGATCTTCGGTTTACATATTCAGCAAACTCGACCAAGGCAACTATGGACCCCAGCTCCTTTCTGAAGACCTTGCCCAGCACTTGGTACCTGCCCAGGTGCCACAGGGCATCCCGCAAGGCCTCCTGGAACTCGTGGTTCTCACAGTCTTCCGGGATTCCCAGGATGAGCAGGGAGCACTGTGCATTCACACCCATCCAGCCACACCAGTCTCGGAGCATCGCCAGTGCCATTGCTACTGCTGAGGACCCAAGGTCAGGGAGGAGTGATTGGACAGGAGGCCCTTGTCCTGTGGGAACAAAGGGGAGAGAGGCATGCTGATGACACACAGCCCACCCCATCACCCAGGCCCAGCCCTTGCCCCTCCAATGGGGAGGCCTGGAGCACCCACCTCCCTGTTTTGTTCAATTTTAGGAAAATTTTTTAAAAAACGTAATATTTTACAAGATATAATGTTAGTCATAAGGTCTGTTTTTTCTGGCATCAGTTTTAGGAAGTTGCTTCCCCCCCACCCCCCCAAGGAATTTGTCAAGTTTTCAAATTTGGGGCATAGAAGTTTCTGTAACGTTACTGCATTCTCTTTTTAATGTCTCTCTAATCTGTAATGGTAGCCCTCTTTCCTTCCTGACATTAGTGTGTGTTTTCTTTGTGTATGTGTGTGTGATTAGTCTTGCTAGGGCTTGATCAGTTGTGTTGCTCTTTAAAAAGAACCATGATATGACTTTATTAATTTTTCTATAATTTTAACTGTAACAGGATTAAACGCTCCAATCAAAAGACAGAGGGTGGGGAAGCTGGGATGGCTCAGCCAGTTAGAGTACTCGCCTTACAGCCCCGGGGTCCGAGGATCGAGTCCTGGCCCCGGCCCGTGTGGACCCATATGCTGAAGTGGGGTGTGTTTCCCATGCGGGAGGCCCCCGGCCCAGTTCCTTCCCTGTGCGGCCCCCCACCCACCTGTGTGGAATGAAATTACGTGAAAAACTGATGATGAGCAACTGTGAAGACTGCTCTGGGCCCTCCCCTTCTGTCTCTGTCTCTTTGTCAAAACAATAAAATAAATCTTAAAAAATAAAAGACATAGGGAGGCTGAATTGATAGAAACAAAACAAAAAACAAGATCTTTACATATGCTGCCTACAAGACCCACTTTAGATCGAAAGACACACAAATAAACTGAAACTAAAAGAATGGAAAAAGATATTTCATGCAAATGGGAAAAAAAAGCTGGGGTAGCAATACTTTTATCAGACAAAAGAAACTTTAAAGCAAAGGCTATAACAAGAGACAAAGAAGAATCCAGCAATTATGCTTCTGGGTATTTATCTGTGGAAACCCAAAATACGAACTCAAAAAGGACATATTCATCCCTATGTTCATTGCAGCATTACTTACAATAGCCAAGATATGGAAGCAACCTAAGTGTCCCTCCATACACAATAGAGGTAGGACATGCATTCAATGGAATATTACTCAGCCATAAAAAAGAATGAAATCTTGCCATCTGCAACAACATAGATGGACCTAGAGGGTATTATGCTAAGTGAAATGGGTCAGAAAAGAGACAAATACCATGTGATTTCACTTGTATGTGGAATCTAAAAAACAAAATAAATAAATAAACAAAACAGAAAAAAAAAATCAACTCATGGATACAGAAATCATTTTTATGGGTGCCAGATGGGAGGGGAATCAGGGAACTGGTGAAAAGGGAGAAGGAATTAAGATGTGCAAATTACCAGTTATAAAAACAGTCATGGGGAGGTAAAGTATAGCATGACAAATATAATCCCTGATATTATAGTATCTATACCTGGTGTCAGATGCATACGAAATTTATCGGACTGATCATCCCTTAAATCATACCAGGGCTGTTGGGAAAGTGTCCAGCCATGTAACTGTTCTTGTTATACTGACAGTGGCTGGATTTTTTTTCAGACAGCCCTCGTATAAATGTGCAATCACTACGTTGTACACTTGACACTAATATAATATTGTATGTCAACTGTGATCAAAAAGAAAAACACAAATTTCTCATTTATAACAAAATAGTTCAAATTTTAAAGGAGACCTTCCATTCATTTAACTTAATATTTCGGTACCGTATAACTGGTTTTTCATTTGTGCTAATCTAACAGAGGAAAAAGAAATAATAAGTAGTTAAAAATGAAAAAAAAGTCTCTTTAAGTTGCCTCTGTCACTGATATCGTCTCTTAGTATATTATTTTTTCAGTTAACTAATTTTATGTTTACTCTTTCTAGCTTTTCAATGGAGCATTAGATCGCTGATTTTATACTCTTCTCTTTTCTAATATAAGCATTTAGCAAAACATTGTCCTCTGATCGTTTGTTTAGTTACCTACCACTAATTTGGGTAAGTTCTATTTTTTTTTTTAATTAAAATATGTAGTAAGAAATATTTTCTAAGTTTCTGTGTGATTTTCTTTGATCCATGGGTTTCCAAATATTTAGGTATGTTAGTATTAGTGTCAAGGAAAATTCACCTGTAATCAGAGAACTTCAGTAAAAGTGCAGTCCTTTGAAATGTATGGAGACTTTTCGATGGCCGAATGTAAAGTGTATCTAGATGAATGTACAAAGCACAGTTGTAAGGAATCTCTGTTTCTATAGAGACCAGCGCCTTGCCCCTCCCGCTGTGGAAATCCCTATGCCAACCCCCACCGAGGCGACCTGGAGCATCGCAGAGTCCCACTGCAGCGCCCCACTACACACACACACACACACACACACACACAACACACCTCACCCCCACCACTCCGTTGCTGTGGCCAGCCGCCTCCACCAGATCACTGCGACCCAGTACCATCACTTGCACCCCAGCAGCCAGGCGGCTCCTCTCCTGCTCCCGACACACACCCTCAGCCTAGCTCCGCCCTCTCCCGCCCCGCAAAGCGCCCTCCCTGCAGTGCCTCGCCCCCACAGCCAGTGGTACGCATCTCCAGACCCTGGAAGTAGTGCGCCCCCACATGCTTACAAGTTAGCTTTCCTCTCTGGCCTCCTCACCCCGGAGCCCCCTCCCTTCCCATGCTCGCCACACAGGCAGCCAGTCCCCTTCCGTTGTGACCCCCCAAAGCAAGGCGCCGTCCGCGTTCACGCCGCCGGAGCCAGCTCCCCGCACCTGGAGCGGGAGGCCCCCTTCGTGGCCTGGCTGCGGGCGCCCTCCCTTCCTGCCCCTCTCCCACAGGCTCAGTGGAAGCTCCTTGCAGGTGGGGGCCCTCCTGATGGCCCCCACCTCACCCCCTAGCCCCCCCCCCACACACACAGTACGCATTTGTCCTCCCCTCACGTCGGGGCACAGGTCTCCTGCGTGTCCCACACCCTCTCCCAAGAGCCAGCAGCCCTCTCCACTGTAGAGCTCCCAAAGCCGGCCCCAGGCAGCTGCGCGGGTGAGCCTGCCCGGCACCCTCCTCAGAGTAGTCATCCTCCCCTCCAGCTCTAGCACCTGGGAGCCCTCCGTGCCCATGCCCCCCCCCCAGCTGCTTAGCCTTTAACCCCCACCCATCAGCCTCCTCACACCAGAGCACCCCCACCTGCCCCCACTGTGCACCCTGCCCTGAGCCCCCCTCAGTCAGCAGTCTTCCCTTGGACCCCCGGGTTTCACTCCACCTCCCATTCCCCTCCCTACATGTTAACCTTCCCCTCCGACCCCTCATGGGGGTGCCCTCTCCCTCGCTCCAGCCGGGGAGTCCAGGCCCCCCACCCAGCCCCCGCCTGGCATCTTACTTTTTTCAGCTTCTGTGAACAACTCTGGAACCCCACGCCAGAGGCTGAAGAGCTCGCCTCTACTATGTAGTCAGGAGCCAGCCACGTGGTCAGGGCGTCTCCCAAGTCCTCCACATTAAGGCCACGTGGGCTTCTGGGGTTCCCAGAAGCCCCAGGTAGATGAGGGAGGAAGTTCTCCATATCTGGGTGCAGGGCCAATGATTGGATCCCAAGAGCACATGAGGAGGGGCTGTGTTCCAGTAGCAACAGGCCAGGGGTGGTCAGGACAGGATGTCCCAAGGCTTGAAGCCTCCAGAAGCAACAGGCGCACCCATTGGCTCTTCTGCAACAAAAGGGCCTACCAACAAGGCAGGGGAGTTGGAGCAAACTTGCGGATGGAGAGTCCATTTTGGCAAATTGGGCACATTTTCTGTATAGGTTGTTTTCTCTTGTGGTTTAAAATGTCACAAAATAGCCTATATTTTTACTGATTTCTTGTCTATTTGTATCAATTACTGAGGCACGAGTGTTAAAAATTGCCAACTATAATTGTGAAAATGTCTGTTTCTCCCTTTACGAGATCTGACAATTAAGTTTGCGAACTCTTCCTAGAAGAAGTGCTGCATACCTCATTGCTGAATATCACTGCGGTTATCTTGGAAGCACTCCCCTTGGGAAGCTATGCACTGATACCAGCGCCTAGGCCACCCTGCAAAGCAATTGTGGAATTTTTTCTGAAATGGTC
The DNA here is from genome assembly GCA_004027555.1 of Craseonycteris thonglongyai. Classification (NCBI taxonomy): domain Eukaryota; kingdom Metazoa; phylum Chordata; class Mammalia; order Chiroptera; family Craseonycteridae; genus Craseonycteris; species Craseonycteris thonglongyai. The sequence continues at coordinate 17,436 of PVKE010024108.1, read as the reverse complement.
ATCATTGCCATTGTATTACCTTTCATGTCCTGAATATCATCCAAATGTCTTCCTTTCAATATTTCCTTTATCTTCGGGTAAAGAAAAAAAGTCATTGGGGGCCAGATCAGGTGAGTAGGGAGGGTGCTCCAATACAGTTCTTTGTTGACTGGCTAAAAACTCCCTCACAGACAGTGCCCTGTGAGCTGCTGCATTGTCATGATACAACAGCCATCAGTTGATGGCAGAAAGTTCAGGTTGTTTTTTGTCTAACTTTTTCATGCAGCCTTTTCTGCACTTCCAAAGAGTCAACTTAGTTCACTGTTTGTCCAGTTGGTACAAATTCACAATGAACAATCCCTCTGTTATCAAAAAAGGTTAGCAACATTGTTTTGACTCTTGATTTGGACTGACAACTTTTTTGCTCGTGGAGAATTGGCTGCCTTCCATTGTGCTCTTGGATGCTTTGTTTCAGGGTCATATTGGCACACCCATGTTTCAACACCAGTGATAACACAGCCCACAGCCCACGGAGGTTCTGTTTTGCTTTTTTAAAACAATCTTTTTTCCTCTCAGTTTCTCAGAATGGATCATTTCTATTGATCTATCTTCCAGCAAGGAATATGAAGCCTTTAAACATTTGTAACTATTCACCAACACCAACAGAGGAAGCCAGGATGGCTCAGCAGATTAAGTGCTCGCATTGCAGCCCTCGGGTCTGAGGATCAAATCCTGGTCCTGGTCCTGGCCCCAGCCCATGTGGACCCATATGCTGAATTGGGAGTGTGTCCCGAGTTCAGTTCTCGCCAGAGTGAGCTTCCCATGTGGGAGGCCCCTGGTTTGGCTCTCACCCAGGCCCTCTTGTGTGGGAGGCTCCCAGATCATGAGGGAACACCTCCCATGCAGGAGGCCCCAGGCCCAGTTCCTACCCTGCACGGCCCCTGCCCCCCTCTGGAATAAAACTGTCCTAAACTAATAATGTACAACTACGGAGACTGCTCTGGGCCCTCCCCCTTCTCTCTGTCTTTCTCTCTGTCTCTCTGGCAAAACAATAAAATAAATCTTTAAAATAAAACAATAAAATAAATCTTAGGAAAAAAACCACAAAAACCAATGTTAATGGAAGAATGGAGTAAAAGTAGCCAATAAAGGACCCCGGGCCCCTTCTGCAGGCCCCTTCCCCACTGGGGTCCCAGGGACCTGCTGCAGAGTGGCCAAACCTGTGCTTGCTGCCCTCGGAGCACCATCCCTGCCTGTAGCAGTAAGGCTGCCTCTCTTGGAGAAGGTCCCTGGCTTCCTGCCACAATAAACGGAAATGAACAAAGGAGAGGGTGAGCTGGATGGCGCTGGACGGCGCGCAGCTGACTGATGTGGCCAAGGACTGTCGTTACGTTACTCTGTCTAGACTGGGCATATGTTTGAACTTCTTCATAAGAAAAAATTGAGAACAATCTAGAAGGGCACTGTCTCTCCCCATACAATTGTGGGTTTATTGGTTTCTCTTCATAGGCCTATCACTTTTGCTGTAAGCATTCTGATGCTCTTCAGACTACCTGTAGTCATGCTACCGGCAGCCATACGATACCCCAAAATGGTTGGAGACAATTGTGCATCGAGTCCCTGTATTCTATTCTTATAGACCTACTGCAGCTACATGGCCAGAGCACACAGTCATTCCACACTGCAGTGGGTGTGGGGTGCAGTCCCAGAGTCCCCCTCTTGACCTAAGGCTCTCACTCCCCTCTTTCTGTGAAGCTCAGGTACCAGTGCTCTCTGGGCACTAACTGCATAAGGCCAAAGGACCTGCCTTACACAAGGTCGCCCCCAGCTCACACCCCATTACTACGAGCTGATGTGGGCTGCAAAGGCACAGCCTTCCTGGAAATGGCTTGGGAGGGGTCTGAGCTCAGTCTACTGCCTCATGTATGCCTTTTCTGGGGCTGCTACAATAAATGACCATGAACCAGAGAGACGAAAACAACAGGAATGGCTTCTCTCACAGTTCTGGAGGCCAGAAGCCTGCAATGAAAGTATCAGCAGAGCCATGCTCCCTCCAGGGACTAGGGGAGGACCAACCCCACCTTGCCTTTTCCAGTTTCATGGGGCCTCCGGGCACCCCTGGACTTTGGCTTCAGCACTCCCACCTCTGCCTCCACCTTCACATGGCTTTCTTCCCTGTGTCTGTGTCTCTCTTCTGTCTCTTATAAGGACATGTATTGTATTGAGGGCCCACCTGGATAATCCAGCATGATCTCATCCTAAGATTCTAAATTTCACCCTACCTGCAAAGACACCTTTTCCAAAACAGGTCACTTTTACGGATTCTGAGAGTGAAGATATACGCATATCTTTTGAGGGGCCCCATTTATCCCCACTACACCTCAGGAGCCCAGGCCCAGACTTGCTCAGCCAGCCCCCCAGTGACAGGACAAGATCTGGCAGCAAGGCCCACAGTCAAGGGCTATAGGGGACTTCCCTGGCCTGTGCTTCAGGGAAGGGCCCCCTGCGACCCCTGCTCTCTGCACCCAGAAGCACACTAGTGGGTGTGCCAGCCCTCCCTCTAAGCCAGGGGTATCAAACTGGCAGCCCGAGGTAATTTTTTGTGGCCCACGATGCTCTGAAATAAAATGAAAATAGAAAAAATTGTTATGAAGAAAATAGCGCTTAGGGGAGATGGAGGCAATACTGTACACACAATTCCCTCGCTAACCCTTTAACTACTGAAGACGAGGATACACGTGGCTCAGGGCCTTTCCTGGGGGCCTGTGGGCGTGTATACACGTGTTGACTCCGTTCCAGCGACGTTTGTACATGGGATGTGGCCTGCGTGAATCTTGCCTGTTGCACCAAATGGCCCGTGTTTTAATTGAGTTTGACACCCCTGCCCTAAGCCAAGGGCAGGCTATACTGAGGGCTTCTGGCTGAGTCCCAGGCTCTCCTGGTTCCATCAAGAGGGGCAGAGAAGGACCCACTTCTGCTCAATTCCCAGTGGCCCAGGGCTGGGGGAGGGTGGGGCAAGGCACCTGGTTTTTCCTATTGGCTTTCTTTGACAGCCTTTATCTTTCTTTTTTAAGGTTTATTTTTATTGTTTTTGACAGAGAGAGAGGTATACAGAGACAGAGACTTAGAGAAGGGGGAGGGCCCAGAGCAGTCTCCATAGTTGCACATCATTGGTTTTTCCACATAGTTTCATTCCACAGGTGGGCGCGGGGCTGCACAGGGCAGGAACTGGGCCGGGGTCTTGCCCCAGTGAGAACTGAACTGGGGGCACTCCGCAGTTCAGCATATGGGTCCGCATGGGCCAGGGCCAGGATTCGATCCTCGGTCCCCAGGGCTGCAAAGTGAGCGCTTAACCCACTGAGCCATCCCGGCTTCCCCAACAGCCTTTTTCATGTTCCTAACTTTTTGAGGAACTCATCATTGTCAACTGAGCACATGTCCCGAGTCAGCCCTGGATTTTAATCCTGGTTTTGCCACATGGACGGTAACCTACGGGTAAATGGAGACCCGAATGGCCCCACCCCTTGCAGACCCGCTGCAGTCACGTGGGAGCATCCAGGGGAAAGACAGATGCACCCACCAGCTCTTCGCTCGCTTCCTGCTCTTCTCCTCTAACCCCTTTGTCTGCACAATGCCCTCCCCCCGCACCCCCTCTCCCTGCCCCTCACTTTCTCATCTCTGTCCTCCTGGCGCAAGTGGCCTAGTCATTACGGGTGGCCATGGCCTGGCCACTCGCGCTGGCCAGCCCGCTGGGCTTCCTTAGATCCTAGATGGATGGATGGATGACTGGATGGATTTAAAAGCCCAAATGTCGATCCTCCTCGACCCCCTGGGGGCCTGCGGTGGGTGAACCACTGAGACCCAAGCCGTGGAAGCAACCCAGCCGGGAGCAGACATGCCCCCGGGGTGTGTGGGCAGCCAAGACAGAATTCTGCGGGGCGCCCCAGGTGGCCGTGGGGCCCGAGCCGCCGGCCCATCGCGCCGCGCATGCTCAGTGCCCCTATCACCACGCGCCCCGTTCCCAGTCTGCAAGCGTCCCGGACCCAGCCCGCTACCTACCTGGCCCCGGTCCCACTTGTTGGCGCTGAACGGACGGACGGCTGCGCAGAACGCGCCTCCCAACTGGCGCCAGGGGACAAGGCCGAGACCCCTCCCGGAGCCCCGGCGCCTCGGGGGGCGTTGCACCCCCGAGGACTTCTCGGAGGTGGTGGCGGCCTTGGTCTCGGGCCTGCTGGGGGCCTGAAGGGCAGGCCCCGCCTCGGCAGGTGTCTCAGGAGGGAGGGAGCCGAGGCAGCCGCGATGGTCGCAATGCCCTGGGAAGCGGTGGGCCCGTGGAGCTGGGGCCCGACCCTCGGGGCTGCCCCCTTCCTGAGCGCCCGGGAAGGGCAGCCCGGGGTTCGCAGTGTCTCTCCGCGGACTGCGGTTTCTCACCGACTCTGGGGCCGGCGAGAGCGCATCGTGTCGCCCAGGCCCGCTGCGTGTCGGAGCGCCGGGGCCAGCCGGTACCGTGAGGTCGGCACTGCTACCCAGGGCAGGGGGGTTGTGGCCCCCGGCGCTGTGGGGAAGGCATAAGAAGAGGAGGCGGAGGGCAGGATGGAAGCCCACAAGGGCAAGAGAGGGAGGGCGCTGCGCTGCGCTGCTCTCGCAGGTACCTGCCCAGCTTCCCCGTTGGGGCCCGGCTGCTGCAGGCATTCGGGAAGATCAGGGAACCAACCCGCAGAACTCCCTGCTCCAACGGACCATAAACAGTAAACGTTTTCACTTCAGAATCATAAAGTATGTGAAACGGTAGGGAGTGCGATGGGGAAAACTAGAGCCAGGGAAGGGAGGTGAGGGCCTGAGTAGCAGGTTTAAGTCGTGTGCTTAGAAGGTGACATGTCTGGCAGTGGAAACAGCCAGTGCAAAGGCCCTGAGGCAGGAGGGGCCCGGTGCGTGGGAGGAAGCGCCCAGAGGCCAGGGCCGCTGGAGCACCGGGAGCCAGTGGCTGGGAAGAGGGACGGTCAGGAAGGGCCGCGTGGGTTTCTTCTGAGTGAGATGAGCACTTGAGGGAGGGCTGCCAGCAGGGAAGGCCGGAACCCCATTAGGAGGTGGCTCTTTTTATGTGCAGGTCAGCCTCTGCCCCTGACGTCAGTGCCTGGGGACCCCTATTGCAGGGTTGCTCCCAAGAAGGCTTTGCTGGGGTCAAGCCACGTGGAGGGTCCTGGGCTCTGGACTGAAGCTGGCCTCCCCAGGCCTGGGTCCCAGGCCCTCCTACCAAGTAGGTGGCCGGTGATGCAGGCTTCAGGGAGGCGATTGGGGTCTGGAGCCACTCTACCCCAGAGGGACTTCCACCAGGAGGGAAGAAAGCCGAGTGCAGTGGCCTTGGGTGTCCCTCTTTGTGGATGAAAACTCCCCAATTCCTGAACCAGCCTGAGTGACATTGCTGACTGCCCTTGCCTTCCCCGTTTCTTTTCTTTTTCTTTCTTTCTTTCTTTTTTTTTTTTCCTGGGGAAATAGCCCCATCTCGTGGTCTTCCAAAGGCATCAGCGCGGAAGCCCATTGGCCACCTCTCCTGGTCTGAGGCCACACACACTCCTTTCCTGCTCCAGGGAGCGGGTGCCTGGCCCCACATCCTCCGCTTTCCCTCGACCTGGATCAGAGAGAGGGTGGGAGTCTGCCCACCTCCTAGGGGCGGACCAGCCCCGGAGGAGGCTAGCAGGACTCCTGGCTTCTGGCCCAGGGCCTGCTGTCTGATGGCCTCTCACCTGGGTGCCCAGTGCCAGATGTCATGACAACCTGAGCTCCAGGGCCTGGGGTCATCCTTCAGCTTCTCCTCTGCTCTGGTGGCCCAAGGTCAAAGGGTCTTAGGAGAAGCCACTTTCCAACTCCAAAGGCTCCTTCCAGACGGTTCTTTATGCACATGCTTGGGAGCATCGCCACGTTCCCGCCTGGGGTTAACTTGGCATTAGGGTCTGTGAGGACAGGGCTGGTTGTGTCTTTTTTTATTGTTAAATGTATCGGGGTGACATTGATTGATATCAGTGACATTGTCTCCAGGTGTACAATTCTACATGACATCGTCTATACATGGCATTAGGTGCTCACCACCCAGAACCAGCTCCCTTTCCATCACCGTGTGTTTGATTCCCCCTCCTTGTGTCTTTCTTCCCAGGATTTGAACGCATTCGGACTCTGGGAACTAGGTCTCAAGCATAGACACCGTTGAGTGTGACCACTTATCATGGCTGGCACCCCCAGTGTGCCTCTGGTGTTGAACGTCTCCACCTCCAGGTGAGTCTGTCCATGCTGTCTCTCTCAGGTGGTCACGGCTCCACAGCTGCTTCTGTCTTGGGGGCTTGAACCCCAGTATGTCCTGAGGTGGCAAACCGGAGATGACGCCTCTTCCTTTTGACTTTTCTGTGTTTGCCAAGATGGAGCACGGCCTGGCAGTACAGCCATGGGGGAGAAAAGCTGTACTGATCTTTAAAAGAAGGCGAGGCGGGTCTGAAAACCTTGGCTATTGTTACTAGTCTGTGCCCTGCACCTTTAGCTTGTCAGGCCTCCCGGGGACTGACAGTGTGTCACAATGAAACCCGTGTGGCCTGTGGACATGACAATGAAGACTTGACAGTGACACCTCTTGCCACCCCCTTTTGATTGAGATGGGGTTCACATAAAATAAAATTAACCATTTTAACGTGAACAATTCAGAGGCATTAAGTACATTCACAATGGTGTGCAATTATCATGACTGTCTAGTTCCAGAACATTTCATCACCCACAGAGGAAACCCCATAGCCATGAATTAATCACTCCCTCCCTCGCCCCTGGCACCCACCAATCTGCTCTTTGATTCTGGGCTTTCCTATTATGAACATGTCGTGTTTCATAAAATTTAAAGTTTTTTTTTTCTAATGATGAGTCACAGGACAGTGACACTTAGAGAGATGAAAGGCAGAACTCTTTTTTTTGTAAGATTTATTTTATTGTCTTTGACAGAGACAGAGAGAAATAGAGACAGACAGACAGACAGAGAGAAGGGGGAGGGCCCAAAGCTGTCTCCACAGCTTTATGTCATCGGTTTTCGACATGGTTGCATTCCACACAGGTGGGTGGGGCCACGCAGGGAGGGAACTAGACTGGGGGCCTCCCACATGGGAGGCATGCCCCCTTGAACCAGGGGCCAAACTGTGGGCAAGAACTGAACTGGGGGCCTCCCCCACAGTTCAGCATATGGGTAAGGTGAACAGACGTCCTGCTTTTGGCGGGACAGTCCCGATTTTTAACAATTTGTCCCGTGTCCCATGGCATTTTAAAAAAGTCCCGATTTTTGGAAAGAATGCACAACAAGCTAGGGAACGGTGGGAGGTAGACCAAATTTTTAATCAAGAACCCCCTCCCCCCTGGTCAATGGTGTCCCGCTTTACCAATGTTAAAATCTGGTCACCTTACATATGGGTCACATGGGCCGGGGCCAGCATTTGATCTTTGGTTCCCGGGACTGCAAAGCCAGCACTTAACCCACTGAGCCATCCCAGCTTCCCTGAAAGGCAGAACTCTTAAAGCTATAAAGGAGAGGAAGCTGCCACCCAATGGTGCACTTGGGGTAGGGTACTAGTTTCCACAGGATCCCTGTGCATTGGCTAATGCACTCTGGGCATACAGGCTGTCCCTAGTTGTCTGGTACCTGGCTCCTGAGTGTGGGAACCCAATAAAGGAGGCTAGGGGTGTGTTCATTGGCCCTAGAGAGAGTGGCCCTGATAAGTTAAGGTAGAGGCTTAGCACATGCACAAGAAGAACAAAGAAAAGAGGATTTTTATATTTTTTAGTATTTTATTACTTTTTAAATTAGATTTCAGTATGTAAAACAACATCATGATTAGACATTTACACACCTCACAAAGTGATACCCCACCAAGTCCACTCCTTATCTGACATCGGACATAGCTATGACAGTACCAGTGACTACATTCCTTATGCTGTCCTGTCCATCCCGCAAAGGTGTGTGTTGTCCAGAAAGTACCCAGCCACGTAACTGTTCTCGTTATATTGACAATGGGTGGACTTTTTTCAGGACAGCATATATGTTTCTATTTATAGTGGCTATTCAATATTCTTTTATATTAGTTTCAGGTGTACAGCACAGTAGTTGGGCATTTATATAATCTATGAAGTGGTTTACCCGGTAAGTCCAGTACCCATCTGGCACCCTACTCAGTCTTTACAACATTATTGACTATATTCTCCATACTGTATTTCACATCCCTGTGACCATTTTGTGACTACCAATTTGTACTTCCTACTCCCTTCTCCTTTCTTGCCCATCCCCAACCCCTTCCCATCTAGCAACCATCAGTTTGTTCTTTGCATCTATGAGTCTATTTTGTTTATTTTGTTCCTTAGATTCCCCTTATAAGTGAGATCATATGGTATTTGTCTTTGTCTGACTTATTTCATTTAGAGAAAAGAGGGTTTTTAGTCATAACTTCCACACTAGGTCAAAACAACTCTTGTGAAATACGATCTTACATCATAGAAGTGGAATGATACCATCTGTGACCTTTTCTGTGTGTCTGCCTTTTTTCCACTGAACATAACATCTCCGAAGTTCATCGCACTGTAGCATGTTTCAGTATTCCATTCCTTTTTATGGCCAAATCATATTCCATCGTGTGCGTGGACCACGTGTTGTTTATCCGTTCGTCAGTCGAGGGACATGGGGTTATTTCCACTTGTTGGCTCTGGTAAATATGCTGCTAAGAACATTCATGTACAAGTTTTTATTTGTTTTCAGTTCTTTAGAGCAGATAGCCAGGAGTGGAACTGCTGGGCTTACATGATTACTGTGTTTACTTATTGAGGAGCCATCAAAGTATGTTCCCTTTTAATTTTGAACACTATCGAGCAAACAGCCAAGTAGAGACTGGACTACTGAACAAAGCCCAAGCATCCAGCTCCCAGGATTGGCATATATATATGTTTTTGTTCAAAATTTAAATAAGTTTACAGGCCATATGCTCCCCACATGCTTCAATGTGTATCTGTTGACAAGGACATTTTCTTCCATGGCCCAGTGCCATTATCCATCCACCATAGGAGCAGCAGTTGTCCCTACTGTCCTCTTTTGCTCATCACGGTGTCTCATTGAGGACTGTGGGCCCCTTAACTCTCTTTTCATCTAGAACATTCTTCCTCCCCAGCCTGCTCTTTTCCCCATGACACTGATTGGCAGAGGAGACCAGGGACAGCCCGTCTTCTGGATTGAGCTGTTTGCTTCCTTGTGGTCCCCTCTGCCCCATAGATCCTCTGTAAACTATGTTGGGTCATAAGGTTTCATCAGAATTTGGGCAAGCTTTGGCAAGAGCTCTCCTGGGCACTGCCCTGAGCATCCCCGAAGGTACGTCCCATCTCTGTCCTGCTGCCACTAGGTTAGCTTTCTCTCTGTGACGAGCAGTAACCTGGGCAGACATTTTCACATCACATGAACGTCCATTCTCCCTTAGTTTTTCACCGAGTGGTTTTGACATCCATTTGATCTTAAGGGGTTGTTTCTCTCTGATTAATACAAACGTCTTCATCAGACACATGAGTTGATGTATTCTGGGCCAGTGTTGATTGACAGCTCATCACAGGTGATACGGGACTTTGAGGCAATTTAAAGGCTCTGGATATCCTGTCTCTTCACCCCCTGTCCTGTGGCACAAATAAGCTGTGCTTGCCCACAGCAGCATAAGAAATGTTCTCCAGGCCCACCCACCCACCAGCCACAGCCTGGCCCCTCTGCTTCTCCACTTGGCACTTCCCCCTTTCAGTCTCCAGTTCGGTAGAACTAACATCTTTAGAGCAAACTTTCTCCTGCCCCACTGTCTTCTGTCATTGAAAACTGAAGTAGGGAATCTGATTCTGTCTACTTTGTCAATGACACGCTCTTCCTGTCCCCAAGGGGCCTACATGGCCTCACCTTCTGCGCACCCCCCAGTTTTCAGCACCATGAGCCCCACTCTCAGGCTGATGTGAGGTTTGGATATGAGCCATGTCCTGGGCCTGCCCCTCTCTTTGCTCACCCCTAGCGTCCAGCTCTCGGTCCTAATGTTACCCCTTCTGAGAGCACCCCCTCCAGTGTGTGGCTACTGTGGGTCCATCCATTGTTCAGCCTGGTCTTCCCCTGTCCCTTAGAGCAAGTCTGTTTGCAGGTGGAGGTAGTACGTGTGTGTTGGAATTTTGTTTGTTTGTTTGTTTGTTTGTTTGTAAGAACCCTGACCTGTGGGAAAAGGGTTTGGCAGTGGAGCTTCCAGGGATGGCTGGAAAGTTGAGGTCAAGGGTACTAATCACATGGAAAGAAGGCCAAGAGAAGGAACGCGTTATGGCTTGAATTGTGTCCCCCCCTGCCCCCCCCCCAAAAAAAAGACAAGTTCAGTCTTGTCCTTAGTCACTGCGAATGGGACCTGATTTGAATGAGGTGGGGCTGGACTAGGGGTGGGGGGGCCTCATGTCACACCTGGCTCTTTCCGCTTCCCTTAGCTTTTCTGCCCCCCTGCCACAGTGGCCACCCTCCTTTCAGCTGCACCCAAAGTGACTGGGCTCCCTTAACAGTCTCCCCCTTGCGTCCCAGCCTCGCCACTCTTGCACCTCTGAGCCTCCCCCCAGTGCTGAGCTTTCCAGCCTGCCCCCCATCCCAGCTTTAGTTGTTTCAAGCCCATCCTGGGTCCCACAGAGGTGAGTGTACCTGCAGCCACAGGAACGGCTCCTTTGGGGTGCCAGCATCTTCTGAGGATGTGCCCACGTACTCCACCAAGACAAAACGAAAGCTTCTGGATCCTCTACCGGCAAGTGATGGCTGGGGAACGATAGCCATTGGGTGTCGCTGGATAAGGACCCCACACACACCTCATGCCCCCGACTCTGTTGTTGAACTCAGTTCATGTCTGAGTTTCTTTGCTTGTTGCTTACTGTGAGGCCAAGAATCAAGAATAAATGCCTTTCCCATCAGATCTATAACCCATTGCAGCCTAGCTTTCATCTCAATAGGGCAGTTTTTAGCTCAACGGTTAGGACATAAATGTTTCAAACTTATTTTGCGTATAAAATCATGGGTTAACTAAACTTTTTCTACCCAAAAGGTAGGTACAAATCACCCTTGAATGTGTCTATGCACTATTGAAGACTTACGTGCCTTCTACCAAGGTTGCATGTCACATTTGTCTCATGTTAGAGAGTTTAGCAGCATTGGGCTACTTCTGTAGCCCAAGCCTCAGAATATCGAGGTCCAGGACAAGGTGTGCAGAAGCCCAGGCGGGAGCTGGGGTAGGCTCCCCCACTGCACCCCACTGCCTTTGGAGTTGCAGTGGAACCTCTTGCTCCATTTTTTTTTCTTTTAGACTCCACAGCTTTCACCTCTGTGATCTACCCCCACAGAGGGAAACTAGCTTCTTCCCCTGCCTTCTTTCTGACCCTCACCAGGCAGATCTGGGGTTCCCAACACTGTTCTGGAGTCCTCAGCTGAGTTTGTCATAAGGAACTGAGACATCTGCTCTGTTTGATGGTGACCTAAGAGGCTTTGGCTTTCAGGATACAGGCAGGTCCTAGGCTCTGTCCATCTCCTGATACTCTTGGGGGACTGTGGGAAGACTTCAAAGTATAGGATTCCTTTTGAATAAGCTGCTTGGAGTTCTGATCACTACGATGACTCCAGAAGTGAGAAAGATAAATGTATAGGTATAGATGTTTCATACACATATATTAAAATGAGTTTACACACTTTGGACTTATGAAAAAACCTAGTAATGTGTTCTTTTCTCATAGCCTCCTTCACTGGTTCTATAGCTCCTTATCCTTTGATTGGCTTCTGTTCTGCGTATCACATTCATCTGTGTGCCCTAGTTTCCTAGCCCAGTGCTTGGCCCTTAGTAAATGCTCATGAAATAAATACTGCCTCCTTAGCATGTTGAACTCAGGTTCTAGACCATAGTCAGCTCCAGCCTTACCTTGAGGCAGTTGAAAGTATCTGCAGCTTTGGGTTTTCCAGGAGAAAAAGAAGTATTAGGAACAGTGTCTGAAGTCCATGGAGAGGTCATAGGAAATGTGTTTTTCTCAGCCACAGACAATCTTTGCTAGGGCCAGTATGGATTCAGGAAACCAAGTGCCACGCAGGGCAGGGGACAGTGGCAGGAGGCCCTGTGCTTGGGTTCCAGTCTTGTTCAAGGGTGGCCTGACCAGGATTGGGGCATCAGCTGCCACATGATGGGAAGCAGGAAGAGTGCTCTGGTAAGTGAACAGCTTTGCAACTATAGGCCAGTCAGTAACCAGGTTTTACTAGAGAACAGTTGGCTCTCCCTAGGCTAAGCTAACTTGATTTTTAACACGAGCTCCCTTTTTCACCATGGAACCCACATGTAAAGATGACTAGATGAAGGGGGGCAGTGATGAACAGGTATTTTCAGCAGAAACTGGATTTGCCTAGAGAAATGCCAGGTATTTGCACTCTTGTTTTGAACTAGCCTGATGTTTACCCAGATACGTGACATTTACAATAGTCAGGTCAGCCCATAGCACATCTGGGCTTGTAGACCATTTGACCTTTGAAACTTTGGACACTTCTCCAGAGCCACTTAAATGCTATCGCAGTATTTCCATGAACTGGTACCAATCAGATGGTTTAAAGTAACTAGAGAGCAATCAGGTTGAAGGTCTCAGGAAAGATGACAAGCATGGAATTGTGGAGGAAAGCCAAGATGCCATGATTGAGTGTCTCTCAGCCCCATGCAAAGGTCAAGTGGAAACCCTTGAGGGGCACCTGCATAGGATCAAAGGCTAGAAGGACACTGTGACTCAGACCAGGAAGGGCAGAGCGCCACATCAAGTCCCCTGAGAAACATTCTGTTTCCATTCTTTAGGCAACATGGTAGCATCCACACTCATCCATAGGGGTGGCCCTGTCTAGCCCCATGTGGCCCTGTAGAGAGGGCAGCTCCACCATCACCCCTCTGTTGGTTGCTTCTTGGCCTCTCTTTGCAGGACTCCAGTGTGGACACCCATCTGTCCTGTAGGCCTGGAAGCCCCTCCCCTGGGGCTTGCCACCTCGTGGTACCTTGACCTCCTCTCTAACCTCCCTCCCGCAGCCATGCTTGGGGACCTTGGAGCTTTCCTCTGTCTTTTATGTCTGATGGTCATTGAGCCACGGGATCCTACTCACTTGCGATTATGGTTGCCCCAGCCTCTTCTACCTTCATACAGCTTTGTCTGAGTGCCGGGCTGGTGGCAGCATCCCTGTCTGGGGCTCTAAGTCGGCCTGGGCACTTAGCTCTTTCTACGTGTCTTAGAACCTTTGCTTAGATTGCCTGCACCACATGTTCTTGTTCAAAGCTGCCAGGTGCCTTCAACTCAGAAATAGGCAAGGGCTGAGCTCTCTGGGACCCAGTGACTGGGATCTCAGGGAGGAGAAAGCAGGCCTGGGAAGGAGGCTCTCGGAAGATTCATTGCCATTGTTACTCAATATCCTTACGCCCTAAATGTTTACTGAACAGTTTGTCCCTGCTCCCAGGTGGCTCCGGCTTGGTGTTATGACAGCATGGGGGCAACAGGAGCTGGTGCCAGAGCTGACTCCCATGAAGCATTCAGGCCAGGACCCCGAATCTTCACTCCTTTGCTCAGCCAGGGGGATGCACTGGACTTCCCATTGGGGGTGCTAAGTGTGTGCCTTGTGAGGTTGTGAAGCAGGACAAATGGTGTCTTGAGGCCAGGGTAGGAGTAAGTACCGGATGAGCTCTCAAGACAGGGAGTAGAGGTCAAGGAACTTCCAATGGGGTAGAGGGAAGAAAGGCGAGCACACGCTATGTTTAGGAACCCTAGATGGGCACAGGGCTTGTTGTAGGACTGTCAGGGGAAAGGTCATGAGAACCAGACTGCGGACAACCTGGGATGCCAGTGGAAGAAGTTTGGACTCTAGCTGGTTCCTGACAAGAAGCAATATAAAAAAAACATGACAGGCATATTCTAAGATTGAGACAGGGAAGCTCATGTAAAACATCACTGCTGGAGTGTATGAATCTACACATTGACAGCCACCAAGTACACATACTGTGTATCTAGATGGTTCGGATGTCCACTTGGTGTCAACTGGTGGGCACGGATGGCAGCAGTCTACCACCCATGATGCTTAACATGAGCAGCCTCAACTGACATTCTTGGGCGTCCCCACCTGCCATGGTATTTCTAGCTGGTTTTCTCTTATGCTAGTATCAATGTGTGTATGACCTCAGAACACAGCAACCCTCCAGGGTTTGGAGATGGACGATTCTTCAGTTTCCTGTGACAGTTTTATAGATGTATAACTGGCATACAAGAAATGGCACGTCTTTAAAGTATAGAATTGGATGAGTTTTGATGTGGACACACCCATAAAACCATTACCACAATGGAGACAGTGAACGTATACATCCACCACCCCCAAAGGTTTCTTTGTCCCCCAGTGCTTCCTTCCTCTTTATTCCTCCCTGCCCCCCACTCCACAGACCCTGCTCTGTTGTCTGTCACTATCCATTAGCCAGGGCTAAAATTGGTTTCATTATACGTGGTTTTCACTTAGAGTCGCAGAACCTATTACCATTAAGTGAGGACTTACTGTATCGTGTCCAAATGAAAACCAACGTGTGAAAACCATGCAGACACTCTTAGAAGTTAACAAGCTTGTCAGAGTGTTGACAAATCAATGGGAAGAGTGCAAAACAAAATGAGGCAACAAATCCACAGGAATATAAAGAAAAGAGATAAAATGTGGACACAGCATAATGATTGTGAAGTTTATCCAGGTTGCTGTATGTATATCAATCCTTAATTTTTTATTGCTGAATATTATTCTACTGTATGTGTGGACCATCCTACCTGGAGATAGACATTTTGGTTGTTTCTGGGTTTTGGCCATCACTGATAAAGCTGCTATGAACATTTGTGTACCAATGTCTGTGTGGATGTAAGTTTTCAGTTCTCTTGGGAGTAGAATTGCTGAGTCATGTGGTAATTCTGTTTTTCACTTTTTGACATTTGCCTTGCAGCCTGGGGTCTGAGGATCGTGTCCCGGCCCTGGTTCATGCGGACCCATATGCTGAACAGGGGTGAGCTTCCCATGCGGGAGCCCCCAGTTTGGTTCTCACTGGGGTGAGCTTCTCATGTGGGAGGCTCCTGGTTTGGCTCCCAGCTCATGGGGGCATGCCTCCTTTGAGGGAGGCCCCCAGCCTGGTTCCCACCGTGTGCGGCCCCCACCCACCTGTGTGAAATGAAACCACGTTGAAAACTGATGATGAGGTACAACTGTGGAGACTGCTCTGGGCCCTCCCCCTTCTCTCTCTCTCTCTCTCTCTCTGTCAAAAATAATAAAATAAAATAAAATAAAATAAACCTGCTGGGATTTTAATTGGGATTGCATTGAATCTGTCCATTGTTTGGGGGAGGACTGACTTCTAACAATGCTAAGCATTTCAATCTGTGAACATAGCATACGTCTTCACCTGGAAGCCTTCTCTAATTCATCTTGGCAACAGTTTGTGGTTTCAGAGTTCAGATCTTGCACATGTGTTGTCAGATTTATACCGCTGGACAGGTATTGATTTCACACTTACTGCTTCAATCATCCTTAGTAGCTCTGCAGTCAGTTCCTCAGACACACACTGCACACTTAAGTGCATGCTGGGATGTGAAGATAAGTAAAGTGTATGTATGTCTTGCCTACATTCACAATCAGGAACGCGTGTTTGTTGTTATGATGCCTTTGATAATGGCCTTGACCATGATATAAAGCAGAGCTGTGCGTCCCATGTTCATGGTTCTAAAAACTTATCATTGTTCCGAGATTTTTAAAAAACTTTTTCTGGCAAAGACTTCTAACAGACAAACAAAATCAAATCAAAATAAAGAAGTAGAAATCAAATTACATTTTTTGTGTGTTTTTTCTTCCAGGGAAAATATTCCTCATGTAGTATATAATGCGCTTTCCTTCCAGATTCTGGCTAGTTAAGTGAGATCAGGTGAAAGGAGATAAAGGGAGAATGAACCAGGTAAACAGAGAAGGTGTGAGCTCAGAGGCACAAAGGAGAAAAGAGGAGAGCAAGGATGAGGAGAAGGAGGGTAGCTTTGCAGTTCTTTTTTATTTTTTGTGAAATGTATTGGGTGACATTAATCGATATCAATTACATTGTTTCCAGGTGTACAATTCTACATGACATCGTCTATACATCGCGTTATGTGTTCACCACCCAGAATCAGCTCACTTTCCATCACCGTGTGTTTGATTTCCCCTCCCTACTCCCCCCACCCCATCTCTCCCCCGCACTGCCCTCCTTACCCTCAGATAACCACTAAACTCTTGACTGTGTCTTACACACAGGTGGAAGACACCTCGGTTATCTCCTCAGATTATGGGGGTAGGATGTAGGAACCAACAAACACAGAGTAGCAGGAAAGTGGTCACAAGTAATAGGAAGTAGTGGATTAGTTTTCTCACATAAGGAATCCGGAGGTAACTTGCTAATACTGGTTCAGCAGCAGAGCACTGGCAAGGCTGGTTAGCATCTCTAATTAACTTTGTTTTGCCTCTTGATCACAGAATGGCTGCTGAAGCTCCAGCCATCACATATGCATTCAAGGACAGAAGGAAGAAGAAGCAAGGACAACTGTACCTGTCCCCTTCTTTAAGAAAAAAAAACTTTTTCCAGAAGCTTGCCCAGCAGACTTCCACTTGGGTCTCCGCCAAAATTGGATCAAGTGGCCACCCTTACCCGGGAGAGAGTCTATGAAAGCAAGGAACAGGATTTTCATGACCTGTCCCCTGAGGCTGAGCTTACTGATGCCCTGAACAAAATTGGAGTCTTATCCCCAGAGAAGGTTGGAATGGGTATTGAGTGGTGTTATGGATTGAATTGTGTTCCACACAAAAGATACTCATATGTTGAAGTCTTAATCTCCAATGCCTTGTGACCTCATCTCAAGATCTTGGAAATAGTATCTTTGCAGATCTAAATAGTTAAGATGAGGTCACCCCACCCTGGAGTAAGCTGGGCCCTTCCTCCAATATGAGTGGTGTCCTTACATGTATAAGAGAGAAAAAATGCCATGTGAAGACACAGACATACCGTATTTTCCGGGTTATAAGACGACCGGGCGTATAAGACGACCCCCTAATTTTACAGTTAAAACATAGGTTTAGGCCTATATTCGCTGTATAAGACTGCCCCCCACTTCCGAGGCTGTAGTCTTATACAGCGAATATAGGCCTAAACCTGTTTTAACTGTAAAATTAGGGGGTCGTCTTATACACCGGAAAATACGGTAGGTTGAAAACAGCTGTGTGAAGACAGGGGTAGTGATTGGAGGGGTGCAGCCACAAACCAGGGAAAGTCTGGAGCCCCCTGAAGGTGGACGAAGTGACAAAGGATCCTCCCCTACAGTCTATGGAAGAAGCACAGCCCTGCTGACACCTTGCTTTCT
>PVKE010024107.1:0-24080 GCA_004027555.1 Craseonycteris thonglongyai | reverse complement strand
AAGTCAGTCTTTAACTGAGTTTGCAAGTCTTTTGAAATTGCATGTATTCTTCTTGTGACTGTGTTATTTGACAACTGTAGGTCTTGTATCGCCGACATAATCTCACGCTTGTTAGAATATTCCTCAAACAAACAATCAGCAGCAGTCAGAAATGCTTCTTTTAACAATTCACCATCCTGGAAAGGTTTTTTCTTCTTTGCGAGCATGTGAGAATTTTTGAAAGAAGCAATGGTTGCCTTTTTAGATTTTTCCACATGTCTAGTGAAAATAGTCTGTTGAGTAGTTCAACTTAATTTTAGTTGATTTATTTTTTCCTTCTTACTTCAGATAAGTGAATAATTCGTATCAAAAGTGGTATGACTTGTCTGAAAGTGACGTTCAACATGTTTTCTCGGCACTGCAATACTACTGCCACACAACAGGCAAACGCATTTACCTTTTAAATTAATGAAACAATATGATTCCTCCCAGTCTGTGTTAAAATTATAGGTTCGTTTTCTCTTATTTAGTCCACTTATTTTAGGACTAAAAAAATAAAAATAAAAATAGTTATAGAACTACAATATCATATCAAATTGCCACCATAATAATAGATTACCTACCTCGCTTTTAGTTCATTTAAAATCGAATATATCAAAACACTGTGATCCTAGCTAACCGTCACGACCCGATCAGTCCAGCAACCGCAATCAAAATGGCCACTTGGCGTCTCCCGGTTGGGGGGAGGAGAGTTTAAAGAGCGCAGCGGCTAAACAAGACGCAACATGTACAAAGGTGAAAGCTAGGGAAGAACTTACACATACGATATTGCAAACATACCAACGAATATAATAAACCTGTATAGATACTCAAACAATATTTTAAAATTCTAACAAATGTATAAAAATAAATTATAGTTTTACTTAGTGTTTATGAAAAACTTCTGATGCAGTCAAATAATGGCGGGCGCACACAAATCGGGCCGCGGGCGCCATGGCGCCCACAGGCACAGGGTTGGGAATCCCTGCAATAAACCAAGGACAACCAGTGCCATTCACAAAGTAACCTTGACTTATTTTTCCAGAAGTACTGACCACTGTTTCTTCACTAAGCCCTTAGTGAACCTGCCTATCATTCTAGAAAATACCATATCTACTATTTTCATAAGCATGGAGTTTACATAACACAAGTTTGCTGTTACCTCTTTTTTACATTTAATTCTCTTTCTATTATTCTCATCTTCATATTTGTATGACAGAAATTTTTCCTATGTTCCTCCCTCTCTTGCCTTGAGCTTCTATATATAACACAGTATTCCCCTAAGCACATTTTGAAGCTGTCCCACCTTAACTACCCAAACGTAGGCCCTTATCTCTTCCCTCTTGGCAATCACATGCAAGCTGTTTACCCTGCCTCTGGCCTCACCTTCTCCTAACCGTCTTGTACTGTCTATCACCTTTTAGCACACAAACCATTCGCTGGCAACTGGTGCATATTCCTCAATTAGAATACATAAAACTATTTTAATAATTTGTTCCCCACCCCACCCCTTTCTCCTTGTTAGCTGAACTTTCTATTTTTTTTTCCTGGCTATTTCTTCCAGGCAAAGCATAATTTCTCAAACAGCATTATTCCTGAATGAACAACTTAAGATCTCCTAAACTTTTTTTTTTTAATCCTGTGACATTTTTTACCCTAAGTTTATTTTTCAATTACAGTTAGCATACAATATTATATCAGTTTCAGATGTACAACATAACAATTAGACATTTATATAACTTACAAATGATCATCTTAGGAAACTAAGAAAGTTCATGGCATTTATAAAGGAAGCTATTTATACTTCCAGCTAGTCCCATCATAAGGCAAGCAGGAATGAAAACCCCAAGCCCATTAACTCCTTTTTCTTTTAACACTGTGTCTGTGACCTATTAAAATAGAGAATGATTATTTGCAGTCTCCAGCTATAAACTCCTGCTTTCAATGTAGCCAAGTCTATTGAGAGTAATAGACACATATACAGATCTTTTCATAACATGAAGAGTTATTAATACAATGCTCCTAGATATCTTGCTGCATTGCAATGTTCTCTACTCTGTAAAGCTCACAAAATCCCAAGTGACAGTGCTTTAACAAAATCTTTGAGCTCCTTCAGTTTGAAATATTTTTTGTGATGTGAAGCAGTAAGCCAATGTGGATGTATATTAAAAGCTGAACATCAAAACAAAGTGGCGAAATCTATTTAAGCAAGATCAAAGTACATGAATCTCACCAGCAGAAAACTGCAGTGGAAACACTGTGAAAAGCAAATAGAGTTAGAAAGGATTCTCTCATCTGGGTAACTTGGTATGCCTTTGGGGAAGAAACTTTGTCTTTACAGGTACTCTGGTCCTTTTGCAACACACTGAGCACATGGTAGAAGCTGAACAAATAACCGTATTTAATAATCTTGCTATCATGTGAAGCATGGCATCTCTAGTCATCATAATAGCAATAAACACTGAGTAAATACACTTCTTTTTTCTTTCCCCCTTTATCTCCTTTACCACCCCTTGACATTCTTCCACACTTCATCCCACAGATGGCATTTCTTGCAAAATTCATGTTTGGGCACCACCTGCCACTTTTAACAGTAGTACTCTGTCGAAATATTTTTAGCAGCTGCAAATTAAACTGTCCTTCAGGTGCAATCTCACACTTAATGAAAATGACACCTTGGAACAGGATACGCGGCTGCTTGTATGATTCATTTGGCAGCTTGAGCTTATTTAAATAATGAACACATTTTGCTGCTCTCAGCATTAGGATCAATCTGAATCTCAAGTACAGCAACAGTTTGACCAGCACTTGGCTGGACCTATCCTTCCAAAAACAAGTCCCCAAATAACAGAAAAATACAACTAAAATGGTAGACTTTTTTTTTTCTTGAAAATCAATTAAATTACAGGATAGTTAATTATAGCTTTTGAAGTATCTACAAACTTAAAAGTTAGTACATATAATGGTTTTCTAGAATATAAATTATAAATACTTAACTAGAATGGAAGATTAAATTAATGATTATAAGCTCTCGTGCAACTACTATAAAAACTGATTAGTTTCACACCATGAAACACTCAGTCAGTCCTCTAGTAAGGCATGTTAGGGCATTCCACAGCAGAATAGAAGAAACATAAATCCACTGCAGAATATCAAACCAGATTAGGTCTCCCTCTGAGTCACAATGCCATTTATGAGAGGAACAGGGAGGCTTGAAAATTTATACAGTTCACATACACACACAAATTAGATAGATAGATGATAGATAGATAGATAGATAGATAGATAGATAGATAGATAGATAGATAGATAGATAGATAGATGATAGATAGATAGATAGATAGATAGATAGATAGATAGATGATAGATAAGTAACAGAAAACATTCAGCCATTGTCAATATAACAAGAATGGTCACGTGGCTGGATAATTTCTGGATACACACATGGCCCAACAAGTAAGTATGTGTCCTCATCCTAGAAGAAGTGCTACATACCTCATTGTTGAATATCACTATGGTCACCTTTAAAGTACTCTCTTTGGGAAACTATGCACTGACGCCAGTGCCTAGTCCACCTTTCAAAGCAATTTTGAAACTTTTTCTGGAACAGCCATCAAAACCGTCATCATATTACCTTTGATACACTGAATGTCATCAAGATGCCTTTCTTTCAATTTTTCCTTCTCAGGCAAAGAAAAAAATCACTGGTGGCCGTATCAAGTGAGTAGGGAGGGTGTTCCCATGCAGTTACTTGTTTATTGGCTAAAAATACCCTCACAGACAGTGCCGTGTGAGCTGGTGCATTGTTGTGATACAAGAGCCATGAGTTGTTGGTGAAAAGTTCAGATTATTTTTGTCTTTTTCATGTTACTAAATAGTAAACTTGGTTGACTTGTTTGTGCAGTTGGTACAAATTCATAATGAACAATTCCTCTGATATTAAAAAAGTTAGCAACATTTTTTTGACTTTTGATTTGGACTGACATTGCTTTTTTGGTCCTGGAGCACTGGCTGACTTCCATTGTTCACTTTGATATTTTGTTTAAAAGGATAATATTGGTACACCCATGTTTCATCATCAATGATCACATGGCCGGAAACATCATCTTGCCTCTCCAAACTGTGTTGGCAAACTGTAACTCTGCTTTGCTGTTGTTCATCAGGTGAGCTCCTTCAGAACCAATTTTTTCTTTTTCTTTTTTTTTAAAGAAAACCGCTTCTTTCATTTATTTATTTATTTATTTTTGACAGAGAGCGAGAGAGATACAGAGACAGAGACAGAGAGAGAGAACTGAATTGGTAGAACTCCCCAGTTCAGCATATGGGTCTGCAGGGGCCAGGCCAGGATTTGATCCTTGGTCCCGGGCGCTGCAAAGTCAGCGCTTAACCCACTGAACCATCCCAGCATCCCCCATTTTTTTTTTAAGTAAAGTTTTTTAATTTGAATTTTCTTTTATTATTAAAATTATTGTGGTAACATTGGTTAGTAAAAATTACATAAGTTCCACCTGTACAATTATATAGTACTTTGTCTATGTGTTATATTATGTGTCCATCACCCAGAATCAGCCATTTTTGCTTACACATTTCTCACGCCAAGGTTTTCAGTTTAGATTTTTCTGTTTCTCTGTTGATGTTTACTTGGTTTGCTATGCTTCTCACAGTCAGCCAATACTTTTTTTTTTTTTTTTAAGAATACTTTTTTTTTTTTATATCTTTTTATATTTATAGAGAGTAATTATTTTATCTTCAGTGCATATTTATTTCTATTTTACTTTTGACAGATAGAGAAAGAGACAGAGACAGAGACAGCTAGAGAACCGAACTGTGGGAACTCCCCAGTTCAGCACGTGGGTCCTGCCTGGGCCGGAGCCGGGATTCGATCCTCGGTCCTCGGGGCCTCAAAGCGAGCGCTCAACCCGCTGAGCCGTCCCGGCTTTCCCTGCCAATACTTTTGATACACAATTCAATTCATTTTCATGAATTCAATGTTTTCATCAGTTCTGCTTGTTTCTAGCCATCCTGAGCTCTCTTCATCAGTGACGCTTTCTCTTCCCTCAGAAAAATGTTTAATCCATTTGTACATGGCCATTTTCTTCATGGCATTATCCCTATAAATTTGGACTAACATGTCCCTAATATTACTTCTACTCTTGCTAAGTTTAGCAATAAATTTAATGTTTGTTTGTTGTTCTAATTCAAGCTCTGATATTCTCATGACGGCACACAAAAATATACAATAACAATAATGAACACCACTCAGCAAGATACCACCATATGTCAACACAAACACAGCTATGAGTTACAGATATACCAAGGTTATTAAACCTTACTGAGTGTACAGTGCTACCGATGTAAGCACATGGTGGAAAGTCTGTGAACTTAATTGTCAGATTATATATATATATATATATATATATATATTATCATCTATCATCTGTCTGTCTACCTATCTAGAATCTATCATTTATCTATCTGTCATCTATCATCTATCTATATCTTCCTCCCTCTCTCCCATTCTCCCTCCCTTCTTTCTTTTCTCCCTCCCTTCCTTCTTTCTTTTCTTATATCCTGTCTGCCTTTTTTATTTCTTTTATACCTCAGCATATCACACACATTCACAATTTATAGTTGTTATTATAACACTGTTAATAAACCTTTGAGAAATATTCTACATAAATATGTTTAAAAGTTAATGGTAACATAAACTTATGATTGCTAATGAAAGCAAGTAAAATCAGAAGCCAGCTAATAAGGAAGTTATAAACCATTTAGTGACAACTGAGAAGAATAAATTGTAAATTATAAATCTGTATTTTTAAAAATGTAAAAGTTATTTTCAATATCACAGACTCAGGCTTCAAAATACATATAAGCTAAATGGTAGGAAAATTGGTGACAGGGGAAAATCATCACCAGGTGACACCCAGCACACCAGCTGACAGCCACAGTGACTGGTTTCTTCCCCTTTCAGCTTTGCTGCAACATAAAGGAAAAAAAGACCCCCAAATCTAAAGCACTGAAATGGGAACTTCCAGCACATTGGGAATGCAGGGAATGCAGCAGAAGGTCATCTCACATTCTTAGCTAACAGCCTAAGCAGAATGAATATATCATTTTTGGCTGCAGAATAGAAAAACCTCTGGCTGCCAAGAAACAGGCTTGAAAAAACTCTTGATGCTTAGCTGGCTGGAAAACTATGAACAGCCCTTGGGATAGTTTAACCCAAGAAAGGTTCAAGATGAGTCACATCAGGAAGAAAAGAAGGGCTGATTAAGATGGAAGATGAGCATGAATGAGAAGTGAAAATAATAGGTATCATTTATTGTGCTCTTGTGCTTTTCATACATTATTCAAGACCACACTTACCCCAGAAAAAACAAAACAAAACACTGACATTAAGACCCAGCAAATGCTCTAAATGCAAACTAGTACATAAACAGGAACTGTGTTTTTTCCTACTGTGTCGTGTGGCATCACGTATTTACACCTATGCGTTTTACACTATGTCTCTAAGTTTCATATGCTTATATATACTACTGGGTCCTTCTGTTGGCTATTTTAACAAGAAACCATCTTTTAACATATGAGGGCTGTACAGAAAAAATCCAGCCATAAATGCCTCTATTTTTTATATTACATGGCTGGATATTTTCTGGACAAAGTTTGTATATTAAAAATAAATAAATAAATGACTAGGAAACTTGCTGTTTTCCACCAGTACAAAGTAAAACTATTTAAATGGAAAGGTTGTAATCAAATCAAATTTTCCACAGCCATCCTCATTTGAAGGCAAATTACTGAGAGGAAGGGAAAAGCCATTGGGATATTAGACTTAAAAAAGAAATATATGAAGTAGTCACAAACATTGCTGTGGGTTGTGATGTCTTCAACTCTATATGTCAAACCAAATTAATGACCTTATGCATTTATTTTAAACTTTCAATCAAAGAGAAAATATTTTTTCACTTTCGTCTTTTCAGTGTCATCTGCCTATCTACTTAGTTGGCATATGTTATCAATTATTCCTCTAATACATTGTTGAATGTATTTTTTCCTTTTTTTTTGTCCTAATTAAATTTCTCTCATCTCTCTCCTAAAGTATTGGTTTGTCTTCTTAAAAGATCCAACCTGCCTCAAGTCATTCTTCCTAATAAACACTTCACAACTTTGCCAGTGTGAATTTGTAAATACACACTCAATTCTATTGATGGTTTTTCTCTGGCTAAATAACTAAATTCATACTCATTTATGCATGTATTTGAGTATAGCTGGTATACAAAAATATGTTAATTTCAGGTGAACAGTAATAATGATTCAACAATTATAAAATTGGACACCATTAAAAGGCATTCAAGGTCTTCACTGCCCAGACCCCAAGTATAATTCTAGGCTCAGCTCTCATTGCATTTCTATACCAAGGGTGTCCAATCTTTTGGCTTCCATGACTACAATGTAAGAAGAATTGTCTTGGATCACATATAAAATATACTAACACTAATGATAGCTAATGAACTAAAAAAAATCGCAGAAAAATCTCATAATGTTTTGAGAATGTTTACAAATTTGTGTTGTGCCACACTCAAAGCTGTCCTAAGCTGCATATGTCCCGTGGGACACAAGTTAGACAAGCATGTCCTATATACCCTTCTATATTATCACTCTGGATTCCCAGAACTTTCAAACTTAAACAACGCATGCAAATCCTCTATGAAGAATCATGCCAATTTTCAAGACTCTTTTCAAATAGCTTCCAAAATACTTCCTTTACATTCTTGAGGTGGAAACTTCTTTTCTGGGTTTCCATAATTTTTTCGTTTTATATTGCAATTAGAGTAGTTACATCTCACCTGCCCTAGATTATTCTTCCTAGTGATGTGCATACACTGTATGTGCATTTCTTCATTTTACCATGTATCTCCTTTACTTCTAAGGATAGTGCATTTCACTTTAAGGTACTGCTAACTTGAATTCAATTAAACACTATTTTATTTATACAATTGTCTATGGTTTGTAAACTGCCTTCACAAAGGTGAATGCAGTGTAATTACCTAGCAATTAAGAGGCTATCATACTATTCAGCTTAGCTCTACCAATTATTATATCTGTGAGCATAAGCAAATTATATAACATATTTGTGTCTAAAGTTTTCAGTATAAGGTGAGAGTATAGAGGTGCAATAAAGATCAAATGACAATAGAATTAATAATACACATGGACTTAGAACAATATGCCATCTTGAAACATGAACTGTCTTTTGGTGCATGGTTGGTTTTCTCTGCCTCATTGTTTAGCCTTGTATTGTTCACCAGAAATAATTTAAGAAAAAAATCAATAGTCCTCTTTTCATATCAGAAGGCCATAATAAAGAGATCAAAATGAGTCAGAAATTAAAAAGAGGAACAGCACCATTGTTCTCTATACTGACTTAGATAAAGAGACATGGATTTTTAAAAAGTTACAAAGGCTTTACTCTCAATGCTGGGACTTGAATAGCTATATTCTCAGCCACACAAAACTAGGTGTGCTGTGACATTTGTAGTTTCCTAGTAGTTTCTGTCAACAAATTAATTGGTATCATAAGGGTACTCAGCATCTTTGCAATATTTACTACTGTGTTTAAAGTACATTAAATATAAATAAAACTATAAGTGCATACAACCATTATAAATAAATTAAAATTTATTTTGACTGCTCAATAAAAGAATATTAAAAAGTAGAGGAAGTAAATATTTGAATAGATAACAGTTGATTGTTGCTGCCTCTTTCCCTTTCCATAATTTATTTATTTATTTTTTTTGTTATATTAATCAATTTGATTCCCTGATTCCCAGTCTATTTTTCTTTGCCTGAGCAGCATTTTTTGGCTGACTTTTGACAATGTTCACATGGTATTGCATACTTAGCGCCTTAAGATAACTTACTGATATCCATTATTTCCATGTCTGCTCATCTTGGACCCTCATCTTTCTCAATGCCATTTTGTGTAAGAGTCACTTAACAAAGAAGCCTGGAATTAGTCTTGACTTCTTTCCCATTGAAATCTTAGCAGTCATCATTTATTTTGATCTCCCTCTTAAATATCTATCATATCTATTTTTATTCTTCATGTATTTATCCCTCAAATTTTTAATAGCCTTTTGAGTTTCTTACTATCAGTCTCATTTTTCTATTTTTTAAATGTCATATAATGCCAAGTTTACCTTCAATTCATATTAAATTTGTGCCAATTCATTGTTAACATTTTCCTTCATACAGTTTTTTAATGGGAGTGTAAAATGGTCTGGCAGTTTTTCATAAAACAAAACATATACCTACCTATGACCCAGCCATGCCATTTCTAGTTATTTAATCAAGAAACATAAAAGCATAAGTCCACAACAAGACTTGAATGTACATGTTCATAGCAGATTTATTAAACCCAAGTATCTATCAATAAAAGAATAGATAACACAATGTGGTATATCCATATAACTGAATACTACTTGGAAATGAGAAAGAGCAAATTATGATTTGACATGACCAGATTTCAAAAATAATACAACAAAGGAGTATATATTGTATCATTCCATTTATATGAGTTTCTCCATGCATCTAGGTGGAGGATAAATCTGTATCATTATAAAATACTTTCAAATTTCTTGTATATGGAAATTTTCTATACCTTGTAACACAAACAAAAAAACAATAGTTTTGTTTTTTCTAACTTTCAGTAAAGTTTAGCTTAGGTGTATATAATGATTTAAGATAAATTTAAGATAAGATAGTGCGGGGGATGCTGAGATGGCTCAGTGGGTTGAGAGCTTGTCTGGCAGCCACTGGGTTGGGAGATGGAGTCCCAGCCCTGGCCTGTGCAGACCCATATGCTGAGCTGGGGTGTGCCCCCAGTTTGGTTCTTGCCAGAGCTAACTTTTCATGTGGGAGGCCTCCAGCCTGGCTCCTGCCTTGTGTAGCCACGTGCTCACTTATGTAAGGAAACTATATCAAAAACTAATGTACAGAGGAGACTGCTCTGGGCTCTCCCCTTTCTCTCTGTCTCTTTCTCTCTCTGTTGAAACAAAAATAAATCTTAAAAAAAAAAAAAGAAAGAAAGAAAGTATAGTGTGTAAACAAATACAGCAATTATTAGAGGTGGTGAATAAAATCTTTCACTTTTTTTTTTCTAATTAATATCTTCGTGGCTCAGTCTTGAACTGAAACTGAAGCAAAATCAACAATTTAAGCAAATAACTGAACTTGAGTGCTACACATCACTTAGATTTTCAAAGAGATGCAAATTTGATATAGTATAATCTTGAATGTATGGTTCATTTTCTATGTCTAGATAGCATGTATGTTATTTTTACATAAATATTGTGGTCTTTAACATCTTCTATTCAAATAGTAGCATTTTCATAATGCAATTGCCTACATGTTATAGAATTATGTTTGGAAAGTAAATTGGAATACATATTTAGTTTCTGGGTTTTGTTTGTTTTTAAGAAAAACATATTGTGTTTCAGTTTTGTCTTTCTGTTTTGCTGAGTGATTTATTTCTATCATGCATATCTTATAGTCATTTCTCTATTTTGATGAATTTCACAAATGGCAGGAACACAGTGCTAAGAATAGAGTAGGTTTTAAGGAAAGTCTTTGAACTATTCATCTAATTTAAACTAAATGGATATATCACAAGATCATATGACTATTTTGGTATTATTATTTGATAATCATCTGCCAAAATGTGATCTATGTTTCTATTCTCTAATCTCATAAACATGTAGGGTTTTTTTTTTGTTTGTTTTTTTGTCAGTTGGTTTAAAATAAGCCATTTCTTCAAAATTACAATGTGGGAATGATATAATTATGGATTTTATTTGTTATATATTAAAATGACTTTTTTTCATTGCAGGTTTAGGAAGTTGAATGTGCTATCTTATTATTTAAAAGAACACTATGTATATTAATTTAAAGGTGTGTGTTGTATCATGTTAAATATAAATTAGAAGTATTTTCATGCATTTAGATTTGATCCAGTTACCTCAAGTATAATATTTTTAGTCATTTTTATACATTTGAAATTTATTATCTCTTAACTGAAGGAAGCTTCAATATTTATAATTTATTCCTTAGATTTCCAATGAATAAATTAATTCATTTTATGCACTCATTTATCACTGTAAACTGTTATCATTATTTATTTTTTTTAAGATTTTTTTTTTTAAAGATTTATTTTATAGAGATAGAGAGAGACAGAGAAGAGAGAGACAGAGAAGGGCGTGGGCCTAGAGCAGTCTCCATAGCAGCACATCATCAGTTCTGGACATGGTTTGATTCCACACAGGTTGGCAGGGACTATTAAGGGTGGAAACCAGACTGGAGCCGCCTACATGGGAGGCATGCCCCTTTGAGACAGGGGCCAAATCGGGAGGGGTGGAGAGGGCAGCAAAAACTAAACTAGGGGACTCCCACATGGTAGGTGTGCCTCAGTTCAGCATATGGGTCCACACAAGCTGGACCCATGATTTGATCCTCAGTTCCTGGGGCTGCAAAGTGAGCACTTAATCCACTGAGTCAGCCTGGCTTTCCCTGTTATCATTATTTATATTGCCATGTTTTGAATTATTTTAAGCATAAACTACTATATGATTAGATTAGATAATCTGTTATTTGAGAAGATAGATGAAATTTCTTAAGGAAAGAATAACCAGGAAAAATATTTTTATGACCTCATAATGGTTGCACACTCAGATGCATGCACATACGCATATGCCGTACACTTATTCATGCAAAAAAGAATTTAAAAATTAATTTTGATTAGATTTAAAGACTTCAAGGACTCTATATTTTTTTCTAAATGATTTATAAAAATTGAAAAGTTTTGGGAGATAATTATTATTTTACATTGTCAATACAAAAGATGTCAACATGGAGAAAAATGAAATAAAATATGTATATTATAATTTTTTTTATTGTTTTTGACAAAGAGAGAGAGAGATGCAGAGAGAGAGACAGAGAGAACTGAACTGGAGGAACTCCCCAGTTCAGCATATGGTTCCACATGGGCCGGGGCCGGGATTCGATCCTCTGTTCCCTGCTCTAAAAAGTGAGCGACTAACGCACTGAGCCATTCCGGCTTCCCCATAAATTTTTATCTCTGAACAAAATCATGCTATCAATGAATTCCACATTCCTAAAGTAACTGCACTATTTTGAGTGAAATACAAATTAAAAATGACTCTTGATCTTGGATGAAGAAAACCAAGGCAGCAAATGCTCATTTCCTACACGTAAAGAAAATAGAACTTTTTATTAGAAAAGTCATTGCTCCATGATAACAGGTAATTTATATGATCTTAATCAATGACTTCACGCTAAGACTTTCTTTTAAAGAGAAAATTGGTAGAGGTTCAAGAAACCTGGTATTACCTAACTCTCCTTATTTTAAATTAGAGCACATTTTTCTTCACTTTGTCAGAAAGGTCATCAATTTTTTCAGACAGTGTGCTCACTCTGCTTTATTAAATGAGATGAAACAAGTACAATTAAGTGCATGTGCTTTATTTCTCAAAAAGTTACAGTACTTATGCAATAAGCAAAAAAAAAAAAATTACGACACCAAAGAGATTTACTGCAAGATTTATACAAGATTTAAATCTCTCTGAGAAAGAAGAAAACATCCCAGTACCTCCTTTATACTCTCCAGTCCACTCATTGATAATATTTAAAATAAGGAGAATTATATTTGTTTAAAATAATTTTCATAGAAATAAATACATCTTCTGAAAGAATTATAATGAGAACATAAGTCACCGAGGATAAAAAAAATAGTTGTAAAAGGCATATTATAAATAACTTATCCAAAATATATTTTAAAAAACATACTTTAATAACTCACTAATAGAACAAACAACTTGACTAAAAAGTGAGACAAAGACATTAATAGATATTCCATCAAGAAGATGTGTAGATGGCAAGTAAGCACAGAAAAAGGTGATTCACATTATATGTCATAATAAAAATAAAAATTAAAGCAGTAAGGAGAAACCACCACACATATATGAGAATGATGGGTCACAAAATACTGAACACTGAGAACACTAAATTTTGACAAGGATTTGAAACAACAGGAATTCTCATTCATTACTGGTGGGAATTCCAAATGGTATGGCAACCTTGGAAGACAGTTTGGCGGTTTCTTACGAAACTAAACACACTCTTACCACATGGCCCCACAATTGTACTTATGGGCATTTATCCAAAACAGCTGAAAAGTTATATCCATACAAAAACCTGCACACACATGTTTATAGCAGTTTTATTCAAAATTGCCAAAGCTTGGAAGACACCAAAATGTGCTTTAGTAGGTGAATGAATAAATAAACAGTGGTGCATAAAAAAATTAAGTATTTATTCAGAACTAAAAATAAATAATTGAGCTATAATCCACGAAAATGACATGGAAACACTGAAATGCATATTAGGAAATGAAAGAAGCTAATCTTAAAACGCTACATCTTATACAATTCCAACTAGATGACATTCTGAAAATCGCGAACTATAGAGACAATAATAAGTTCAGTGGTTGCCAGTGGTTAGGGAGTAGGGAAGAATGAATAAATTCAGTACACAGGCTTTTTAGGTCAGTGAAACTACTCTGTATGATGCTATAATGGTGGATACATGTCATTATACATTCATCCAAACCTATAGAACATACATCACTAAGAGTGAATCCTAATGTAAACTATGGATTTCAGGTGATGATGATGTGTCAGTGTGTATTCATCATCTGTAATAAATGTACTCCTCTGGTGGAGGATGCTGATAACAGGGAGGCCACACAGATGTGGAGTAGGGTTATATGAGAAATCTCTATTTGTTTCATGCAATTTAGTTATGAGCCTAAAACCGCTCTAAAAACTAAAGTTTATTGAAAATATTTATAATAGAATATTACTATATTAATGTTTCCCTATGCATAAATAACTTAATTAGGAAAGCCGGGATGGCTCGGTGGGTTAGGCGCTCACTTTGCAGCGCTGGGGACCGAGGATCGAATCCTGACCCCGGCCGTGCTGACCCATATGCTGAACTGGGGAGTGCTCCCAGTTCAGTTCTCACCGGGGCGAGACCCCGGCCCAGTTCCTGCCCTGTGCAGCCCTGCCCACCTGTGGAATGAAACTATGTGGAAAACCAATGATGTGCAACTATGGAGACTGTTCTGGGCTCTCCCACTTCTCTCTGTCTCTGTATCTCTCTCTCTCTGTCAAAAACAATAAATAAATCTTAAAAAAAAAAAAAAAGAACTTAGCCTTCAACTCTTTATCTTGTTAAGAACATTGTCTTCTACTAGCTAATGTATTTTAATCAGAAAAAGTTATTTGACTTATCTAATTTTTCAACATTAAACAAGGTAAAGCATATATTTGTATTTTTAAACTATTAAGGCAATGAATTAAGAGATTTTCTATTACTGAATCATCCTTGTAATATAATTTATTTCATATATTTATTTGGAATATTTGGATAATCATTAACATATTTGTTCCTAGTTTTACTTTTTGTCTGATATTATTATTGGGAATACTATAGCTCTATATGATTTGATTGACTTGAAAACCTTTCTATCATTGCCTATCCTGAGGTATTTCATGAACATTTCATGCAATTTTCTTACCCACATATTTCTATATAATTCAAAATTAAGTTAGGTTAGAATTTTGGCCCCAAACAAACAAAATAAAACCACTAGGCAAAAGAAAAATTAAAGCAAATGTGAACTATCAACTTCTTTTTCTATTAAATTTTCTTAAAATTTAGGTATATATTCAATTTGTCTCTATTTTTTTTCTTTGAAAAGTAGCTGAAGTACCTACAAGATGGCATATCCAATATTTGTGAATTCCAGTAGAAGTTTTATTCGTTAAAAAATGTCAATTTTCATATAATTATAAAATTTACCAAAACATTTCTGAATATGTAATCTCAAAAAGTTTTTACTGTGAAATAAAAAGTGAAATTAAAAAAAAAAGTTGCTTTCTGATATTTGTTTATTTCCAGGGTATAGTAATAATCCAATCCTTAATTCAAGGACTTCATAGACGAGGATTTGCCTCTAAATTGCCACCGATTAGAGTTTAATCCCTGGGCTCAGTTGGAAGAAGAATTGTCTTGGGACACACATAAAATATACTAACACTAACTAGCTGACAAGCTAAAAAAAGAAAAAAGAAAAAAAAAAGAAGTCACAAAAACATGTCAAATGTTTTAAGAATTTGTGTTGAGCCTCATTCAAAATCATGCTTGGCTGCATCTTGGATGTCCCTGGATCAGACCTTGAATGCTAGGGTGAAGAAAATGCCTGTAAGAATGTGGTCTGATTCTTAAAATAAAGTAATGATTTGGGGACCAGGAAAGATTTAGATCAATTTTATTTGGCACAGACCTTGGCAACATTTTAATAACATGAATGTTATTATAGATAGAAACTAATTACACTGATTGCAACATCAGCAGAGCCTCAGCATTTCAGAAAACGTTCTCAAAAATGCTGGAAATTCAGTATCTTTTCAAAGAAGAAAAACATGTTCAACTATGATATAATTAGCAGTTTCTATGGCTTTTGTTCTTAAAAGACAATAATAGCTTTGATTCTTTAAAATGCTTAATTATATAGGGAAGAAAATTCATGGCAGAAAGAAACATAATTTATAGCATAATTTTCAAAGCAATTCAAAATTGCAGAAAACAACTCTTACTACAAACCATTTAATCTGTAAGATCTTATTATTCCTTATGAAATAATAATTCAAATTTAATATTAACTACCTTTTTTTTTGTCCTTTCCTAATCTTAATGCACTGAAAATAAACAATACTGTTGATTTAACACAACTTCCACTACTTTTGATTTTTTTTTTTAAGGATTATTTTTATGTGAATGAAACAGTGAGAACTTAGTCAGTTATATATACATGAAATGAAAGTTTTAAAATATTGGAGAGGCTGTATTATATATGTGTATTCATATCACATTCTTACAATTTAAAATTTAAAGTTTTAATACAAAATTTAAAATCGTAATATAGAATGCATATATTTTTTGTTTTTATTTGATTTTAATTCTGTTTGCTCTAAAAATCTACCTAGTTTTCATTGATGGGTACTTTTGACAAAAATATGTTTACAGGGACTAATAGTTAATCACATATTTAAATACCATGTTGCTGTTTTATCATCCACTTTATTGC
This sequence comes from Craseonycteris thonglongyai, assembly GCA_004027555.1. Taxonomy (NCBI): domain Eukaryota; kingdom Metazoa; phylum Chordata; class Mammalia; order Chiroptera; family Craseonycteridae; genus Craseonycteris; species Craseonycteris thonglongyai. The sequence continues at coordinate 7,831 of PVKE010024107.1, read as the reverse complement.
TTAAAATAAAATATTATTAGTTCTAGTCTAGCTATAGTGGAAGACAGTTTATATTAAATTGTTCTGAAACAACTTTTTAAAAACTACCCGAGGCTTCTTTGAACCCTAGCTATCATTGCCTCTACCACAACATTTGAAGAAATTCTTAACATTTAACATGCCATGTAATTGTGGAAGAAGTTTTATGAGCTATCAGGAAGGTTTTAATCTGACACTGTCTCAGTTGAATGATTAAAGCAGAAAAAAGCGGATATTACTGTCTTTAAACAGAGGACTTATCAGTAACTGTTAGTTAAAATTCCACCCAAACCTATTTAAAGGATACACAGCTAATATTTACATCTTATCACTTTAAATGGAAGCAAAAGTCAATAATTTAAGAAAACCAATATAAGAATAATTTTGGAGTTTGGTCTATACCACATCACATGCACTAAATTGAACACACATATACATTCTTATGTACGTACTAATGCCAATTTAAGTTGATAAATAAGATAGTCTGCTCAGAAACAGAACTATTGTGTTTTGTTTCTTTAAAAATCAAATATATAATATATTTTGGTAGTTTAGTTTATTACCCCTAAAATTTTAATGTAGGATTTTGATAAGAGTGCAGATTCTGATTTGGTAGGTCTAGGTGGGCTCTGAGATTCTTCATTTCTTACAAGCTCCCAAGAGATGCACTTGCTGCTAGTAGAAGGGCCAAACTTATAGTAGCAACAGTTTATACCAGCTGAAATTTCAGTGATTTGAGATATGCATAAATAACAGTTTATTCTTGAACTCATTGAAGAATAAAATCCTTTAACTTTGGCAAATCATTTCTTTTTAAAATGCATGCACTTGCATTTTTCAAAAAGTCTATATCTAACTTGATACACATTTCCTACATGTATAATCTATTTTTTTTTATTACAATTTTGAAAGAAGTTTTTTGAGAGTAAGAGCAGAGAAAGTACACTTTGAAGAGGTGGAAGCAGGCATTGAGCAAAAGGAGGTAGCTCAAAATGGCCTATCATATAATCTTTAGTAAAAATAAAAATATGTAAATTAAAAAAATGTTAAATAGTGAAACAAATGTGACAGAAAGAGAACCAGGGGAAGCTGGGATGGGGCAGCAGGTTAAGCACTTTTGTAGCCCTGAGGGTCTGAGGATTGAATCCCGGCCTCAGCCCATGGGGACCCATTTGCTGAACTGGGGTATGGCCTCAGTTTGGTTCTCCCCAGGTTGAGCTTCCCATGTGGGAGGCCTCCAGTTTTGCCTCAGCTTGCAGGGGTGTGCCTCCCATGCGGGAGGCCCCTTGCCGGGTTTCTGCCCAGGGTGGGGACCCTTACCTGTGTTGAATGAAACCATGTCGAAACTGATGTACAACTATGGAGACTGTTTTGCCCCCCTCCCCCTTTCTCTGTCCCTCTGTCTCTTTCTGTCAAAACAATAAAATCAATCTTAAAAAAAAAAGAGAACTAACAGAAACTTCAGAAGATAAGGATATATAGTCTCCATTTCCACTCAATAGAAGGTTACTTTAACCTCCTGCAGGTTATGTAAATTTTGTTACTTTCAGTATCCTATTTCACAGGGTTTTTGGAGTATAAATTGAATCTTATAGAAAGCACTTTGAAAATTATACAACGTTATATAAATATAGAATTTCAGCTCTTCATGATTATTTCAAATATTTCTTAATGTAAAGATATCAATTTTTCAAATTATTGCATTATTAAAACTACCAAATATTTAGTATAGTCACATTAAATGTCAAAGAACTTACAGTATGGTGGATGTAATTTAAAACTTCTGCTGATGCTTAAATCAATTTTTGCTCTTCCTTAAGAGCAGGCATGCCATTTAACCCTATTCCTTCTTTTTTGCAACTCTTTCCAATTGTTTCTGCTTTAAGAATAATTATGTATTTTTGGTGCTAATATACAGTTGTTTTCACAGACACCAAATAAGACTAATAAAAGTGTTTTATAAACCAATTTAATATGCCCAACTTAGTTTAATACAAGGTTCGTGTCATTTTATTTTAAGACAATTTAATAATACATTTAAGTTAGATTTACTTTCTAGTAAGCCTACTATTTCTATGTTCTTTCATGAAATCTGTATTGCAATATACATAGGACCATTATCTGAATAATATTCCAGTGCTTCTTTTTTGACAGAGACAGACAGAGAGATCCAGAAAGAAGGGGGAGGGCCCAGAGCAGTCTCCATAGTTGACAGCATTAGTTTTTCATATAGTTTCACTCCACAGGTGGGCACAGGGCTGCACAGGGCAGGAACTGGGCCAGGAGCCTCTTGCATAAGCCCCAGCGAGAACCAAACTGTGGACACACCCCAGTTCAGCATATGGGTCGGCCTGGGCTGGAGCCTGGATTCAATCCTTGGTCTCAGGGGCTGCAAAGCTAGCGCTTAACCCACTGAGCCATCCCAGGTTCTCCCAGTGATTCTTATATAATTACATAATATTAGAATAAATTTCTTAGCCCATATAACAAGAAATGTTACAACTATGCAAGGTAAAAACACCAAGAAAAAGTAGATTTCCCCATCTTTTTAAATAATATCTTTCAATATGTTACTGAAGTCACAAAAAATAAATGCTTATAGATTACCTGTGAATAGAAAGGCAGATAAAAACATGACAATAACATAACATAGATTTATATAATAAAGCCTCCAAATTATAAAATTACTGTATTTTGGGTTTAGTAATAGAAAGGAAAGGCAGTGTATCAATTGATATGTAGATTCTATAACAAATAGTGTGTTATATCAATTGACAATAAAAGTTACTTAAGAAAAAACTATTTAGAATTTAAATTTTTTTTAAATATATATTTTTTATGTATTTATTTTTGACAGAGAGAGAGAGAGAGAGAGAGAGAGAGAGAGAGAGAGAGAGAGAGAGATACAGAGACAGAGAGAGAACTGAACTCGGGGAGCTCCCAGTTCAGCACCTGGGTCCGCATGGGCCGGGGCCAGGATTTGATCCTCGGTCCCCGGCACTGCAAAGTGAGCGCTTAACCCACTGAGCCATCCCGGCTTCCCCTAGAATTTAAATTTTTTAACTTTTATTCAAACATTGCTTTAAGTAAACTAAAACTTAAAATCTTATAGCAAAACAAAATGTTTTTACTCTTAGAGAAATATTTGTATCAAGAACCCTGATTAACAAATTATTAATTTGCTATTTGTAAATATATATATATATATATATATATATATATATATACACACACACATATATATACACATATATATATATGTGTGTGTGTATATATATATATATATTTTTTTTTTTTTACTTATTATTGGAAAATATCCCACAGTGCCTACTGCTACAGAACTATTAAAACCCCTGAATGTAAAATAATATAATTTCTGGTTTTTCCCAACACCCTGACTGTTTCTCGCTGATCACTAAATTCTTTTTGTTTCATTATATTTAGGATGACTTCCCTTCTTAAAAATTTCTTTATGATTAGTATTGTGAGCCATTAAAATAACATCTAAAAATCTATAGTCCTATTGTCTACAATTTTTCTGATTCCAACTGATTCCCCTTTCTTATTCAAAACCTAAAAACAAGGGTTTCCAGCTGCTGATATATTTGAACTCTCTTATATACATATTATATAAGAGAAGACTAAAGTTACATGGACAAAAATATTTTCCCGCATAAGTTGTCATTTTTTTATATAATTTTACAGTGAAAGCCCAGGCAGTGGTTCTGATACTGAGTTAAAAACCCTGAAAATCAACTAAATAAAAGAAATGTACATTTCACTATTTTCAAAAGTTTTGAGTGAAGCTATTGTTTATATTAACTTTCTGCATGAACTTAAACCTGTCATTTTTGAGGGGTTTTAATGTCTTCTCATCCATTAAAAAAAGATCAAGGTTATTTGATATAATATATATATATATATATATATATATATATATATATATACACACACACACACACACACACACACACACACACACACATACACACACACACGCATACATATATATATATATGGTATATACATTATATATATATGGTATATATATTATATATATGGTATATACATTATATATATATGGTATATATATTATATATATTAGATATATATATTAGATATATATATTAGATATATATTAGATATATATTAGATATAGAGAGAGTGTGTGTATGTGTGTGTGTGTGTGTGTGTGTGTGTGTGTGTATATTCCATTGAAAGAAACACAGAAAGCACCTCATCCCTACATTATAGGTTAAGCAATGGTTTTAAGATATTAAGACATCTTGGAAATATATGCAGATTATCTCACAGCTGTATTAAGACTTCTAAGGTTTTCCACTTCATAAAAAGGATAGGGATCTCTCTTACTCAGTTCTGTTTCCAGTTTTTGGTGCCTAGAGAATATTTAATGTGTGTAGAAAGTGGAAGTCACCCAGAGTAATACATTGGTAGCTAGCAAACATAGTTAATTAGTCACTGTATTATTATTAGAGATCTAGGAGGACTTAAACTAGAGCTGTAGGGAAAGGAGAAAGAATATAGTACTCCATGTCAGTAACTACCTGATTGATAAACAAGCTATGTACAGAGAAATAGAAACACTGCTGAATGAGTTGAGAAGTGACTAAACTTGGGGGAACTAAAAATATTCATTAAAAACAAAAAAAACAAATAAATTGATAAACAGTATTTAAATTACACAGTTTAATTACTCTGCATAAGTGATCTTTTCTTGACTTTCCATTAATAATGGACTTATTATAACTCTGTTGTAGCTATTACAGTATCTTAATTGTTTTTACCAACAACTGCATAATCAGATATGAAATAAAAATCTGAATATTCTCAGGAATGAACATGTTCCAATAATATTTTGCAATGCTCTGGCACTGTAAAACAGTCTTAAATATATATGACATCTAATTTCTGTTACAAACATTAGGGTGAGACCTTTAGATAGAAGACTTTACGGTGTAGTTTGGAAAGTTTTATTTCAGTAGTTGATGAATACATTTTATTATAATGATAGATGTTGTTTATTGTGGTTGAATGATAAAATCTAATCAGGAAGTTATGATTAACCATTATATATTAGTACTCTTTTCTTCCTTTATTCCTCTCTTCCTTTCATCTTTCTTTACAGATGTCAACCTAACAGTGGACAGATTTTTTTTATAAATTGTTTTTTTCCTCTTTATCATGAATTATTATTTTTCCACCCTAGAAAACATGTATTAATAATAGTTCCAAATAATTAATCATAACTATGACTTACTCAGCTTCCTCAGTTGCATTCAAGTATCTTAGAGAAAGTTGTTCTTTTTTGCTATTATTAACATAATATCCTTTGCTAATATATCAATACCATCTTTGGATAACAAACTGATTTTTCTGAGGATAAATGATTTGGGAATTAATGAATGGCTTACAGGCAGTGTTGATATATGGCAGTGTAGCACATTTACACAAAATCAAGATGACAAAATTTATCAAAACAATAATCAATGTAGTGGAGATTTTGCAAATCTTCATGCCATGGCTACCTTTTTCTTTGGTGTTGCCACTGCTGTATCTCCACCAAGACGTCTACACTGCTGGATTCACTATCAGCCTGTCACTGTTTTTCTACTTTCTACTTCCAAACCCCTAGCTCTAGCCAGTCCTTTCAATTGCTGTCTACTAGATGCTTGCACACAGGAATTAGAAATAAACAAGAAAGGAAACAAAAGTAGTTCCAATTTGGAAAAAAAAACACATGGAAAACTAGTTCACATTTTAAGATTAACACACCACTATCCCAAGGTCTTTCAAAGCTAATTAATTATTATTTTCTTAATTAAGACACTAATTGGTTATCAGAATTCACTACATTTACTTTGTATCTATATAAGAATGTCATTTTTTTCTCCTCTTTTTATTAAAAAGAAAATAGGAATAATGAAACAGGTAGGTCAGTTATTCTTCTTTTTATGTCACACAGTACTATCCCACTAGATCAATAATTTCTCTTCAATCAAAATACTTAATATAATTGCTGAGACCATATAAAGGTCATTGATCAAAGATTTCCTGTACGTTGTTGGTTCATTCAGTCATCTAAGTCCAAGTTCCATAATTTGAATTACTATGATTAGATTTCCCTTTCATTCATTCAAAAAATGAGCAAAATTTTATAATCTATGAGTTTTGTTTCCTGCTTTCCAAATTTATTTATTTATTTTTTAATTTATGATAGTGTTTTCTTGTCATGTAGAGCATGGGTGAAATTTATTCATTAATTATTGAATGTGAATGGCCGTGGTGCCCGCTGATCCTTACTGGCAGCGCGTCCTGGCCGCTCGCAGACCCCCAACCGTCCTGGCTGTGGATTCCAGTCACCACCCCTGCATCCTCTTGGAAGATCCAAGATGGCGGCATGAGAGGAGAACGCCGATAACTGCCTGGGAAGGGCCTTGTGAACAGAGGGGAATCCACAGGGGAAACCCTGAGAAGAAACCTCAACTAAGAGAACCACACAACGCAGAACAACACACAAAGGTTAGAGAAAAAAGGGGAGAGCAAGAGAGGAAAAGGGAAGCAGAGGTTTGGGGACAGAGACTCGGAGCGCGGCCCAGGGCTGGCAAAAACAAAGGGGGATTGGGGGACTATGGTCAAAGTGGAGCTGGATCGAGGGCGGGCTGGAAGCCGAGACCTAGGGAGCGTGGAAGCCCCACAAGACTGTGGACAATTTAACATCTGAACTCAAGGGACAGCATACAGTGCCCTAATCAGATCACAGAGCCTAAAGTGGAACAGGGACTGTGGAGCAGGGCGGCTGCACTTCCCAGCGGGTGGGGTGAGAGCAGGGCACCAGCCCACGGCAGCTCAGCACCCCTGATTTACGGAGGAGACTGACTGTGAGGGAGCGCCTTCTGAGGACAGGGCTCTTGGAGTGAGGGCTGGGGCTTGAGTGGGCACCGCTGCATTGGACGTGCTTGGAGTGAATCCGGCGGTCTCAACAGAGCCGGGAGCATAGAGCAGCTGCCGCCCGAGCTATGGCCTGTGCGCGCAGGGCTTTCGGCGCCCACCCACCGAACCTCCGCGGCGAGGCTACCAGCGTGCAACTGGGCTTTTGGCGCCCCGCCCACTGGGCCGCTGTGCATCACTGTGTGCGCGCACCGGGCTTTCAGTGCCCCGCCCACCAGGCCGCCCCGCAGCGCTGCTGCCTGCTCGCCGGTGCGCTACAGGGCTTTTGGCACCCTGCTCGCCAGGCCGCCGCAGCATCGCTGCCTGCTCGCAGGACCGGCTTTCGGCGCCCTGCTCACCGAGTCGTGGCAGCACTGCTGCCTGCTCGCGAGCGCGCAGCTGGGCTTTTGGCATCCCGCCCACCGGGCCTCTGGGGCGTTGCGGACCGCGCGCGCAACTGGGCTGCCTGCCGGGTCTCGGCGGTGTCATTGCCTGTGTGCGGGACTGCATGGACAACCAGGGCCTCTGCCAAGCCCCAGCCCATCCAAGTGCTGCCCTGCGGGCATGCCTTACAGATACAATTGAAGGAGGGGCAGCCAGGAGGAGGAAAGACCAGAGCTCCTGCGCCCCGCCCCCACTGAACCACCAGCCCCCCTGCTGAAAGATGAATCTGCTATTGTGTCTCAGGCCCGCCCTAGCTCCTACTCACATGCTCCCACCCCTGGCCACACCTTTACTACCCTGCTATCTAACAGCTAAGACAGCAACCTGAAGTGCCCCAGGACACAGAAGCTGTCTGCTTCCCCCAACCCTCTCCCAAAATCTCCTTCTCCCACAACTGAGTCCAAAAGAAAAAATAAAGAGA
>PVKE010024106.1:0-24062 GCA_004027555.1 Craseonycteris thonglongyai | reverse complement strand
TTTTTCTTCTTTGCGAGCATGTGAGAAATTTTGAAAGAAGCAATGGTTGCCTTTTTAGATTTTTCCACATGTCTAGTGAAAACAGTCTGTTGAGTAGTTCAACTTAATTTTAGTTGATTTATTTTTTTCTTTCTTACTTCAGATTTAAGTGGATAATTCGTATCAAAAGTGGTATGACTTGTCTGAAAGTGACGTTCAATATTATGTTTTTTCGGCACTGCAATACTACTGCCACACAACAGGCAAATGCATTTACCTTTTAAATTCATGAAACAATATGATTCCTCCCAGTCTGTGTTAAAATTATAGGTTCGTTTTCTCTTATTTGGTCCACTCATTTTAGGACTAAAAAAGTAAAAATAAAAATAGTTATAGAACTACAATATCATATCAAATTGCCACCATAATAATAGATTACCTACCTATCTTTTAGTTCATTTAAAATCGAATATATCAAAACCCTGTGATCCTAGCTAACCGTCAGGACCCGATCAGTCCAGCAACCGCAATCAAAAACGGCAACTTGGCGTCTCCCGGTTGGGGGGAGGAGAGTTTAAAGAGCGCAGCGGCTACACAAGACGCGACATGTACAAAGGCGAAAGCTAGGGAAACACTTATACATACGATATCGCAAACATACCAACGAATATAATAAACCTGTGTAGATATTCAAACAACATTTTAAAATTCTACCAAATGTATAAAAATGAATTATAGTTTTACTTGGTGTTTATGAAAAACTTCTGATGCAGTCAAATAATGGCGGCGCACACAAATCGGGCCGTGGGCGCCATGGCGCCCGCTGGCACGGGGTTGGGAATCCCTGGGTTAGAGCATCAGGAGGCTGGATCTATGTCACAGCAGCTGTTTCCTGTCACCTCTCTCACTGAGGTTCTTTTAGAATGCTATAATTTCACAGGTATACAATTAAACAAGGAGCAGGGCCAATCAGCCTGTGTCTGCCCTGCCGATAGAGTCTCCCTCCAGCCTGGCATGGCATGGCCCTGGCAGCAGACAAGGTAGTAACGGAGCCTCCAAATCCCTTGGGAGTCCCATTCCCTAACCGAGTGACTGTCCTTCACTGAGAATGTCCTGCCCCAGTGAGTTTCAGGCAGCTGGACTTCCAGAACACTGCCCCAAGAAGAGTCCCTGGAGGATGATGGGTCCCAAGCCCCCAAGACATCTTAGAAGCTCCTGCAAGGTGAGTTGCAAGGTTCTTGCGCTCAAGCATTGAGGATGGCAAACTGGGTGAACTAACCTTTCCCTGCCTAAAATATATTTCCTCCTGCCCTGAAGGTAGTCTGCAGCTCCCCAGGCAGCCTCTCTTAAAACGCAAACATTTCTGACAGTGCCTGCAGGACAACCTTCCTTCAAGAAGTCATAAAGTCCTGAAGGTTCACCCTCTGAAAACTCACCCAGCCGTCTCCTCCTCCCTCTGCATCAGCACTGCCATGCCATGGCTTGGCTGAACAGTTGCACTAGCTTCTGGCCGCTGTCCCTACGACCCGTTGATCCCCATACCCATCCATGTATCGAGATGTCCTGACAGTGATCCTGCTCAGCAGCCTGTGCCCCTCGCTCATTAACCTTCAGTGGCTTCCTCCCTGAGACCACGGTGTTGAAAAAGGAATCCACATGCCCCAGGACTGGGGGAAGGAGATACTCCAACTTCTGTAGATAGACTTTTCTAAAAAGTGGGAACAATTAATCTGTACTAATAAAGCTAACATGTAGAGCAACAGGAGTTTCTCATCCAGTCCTTATGTCAGATTGTCATGGGCCACTTAGGATATTTACGGCAAGGAGGTGGCTCACAGGAGGTGGCAGTGGTACCCACTGGGCATCTACCAGCACTAGTACTGAGACAGCTGCAGTTAAGCGGATGTGAGGTTATGCTATCCAAACTATCGAAACCACTCTGCACAGACTGACAACTGACTTGACAGTTTCTTACCCAAGGAAAAGAAATTCTGCTGATGGAAGATAATCCTCATCTTGCAGCCGGGGCAAATAACAGGGTAAGACACACCTCCCCTGTATGTGTCTGTCATCATCAGCCTCATTGCAAAGTAATAGCAATAACCTAAACACTAATGGTAACCCAAGTAACAATAGTAACCTAAAGAGACCTGACAAACAGGCTAAAATATGTTTTAAGTCAACAAGAAATTTACTAGCAACGTGCTTACATTGAACACAATTAACAATAGACTGCCTTGAAACATAATGAAGTATATGACATTACTTTTAAAACCTAAGCAATCACCACTGTGTAATAGAAAAGCAGGTAAATAAGAATATGAATATATGTATGCACATGACCTTTCATTTGAATAAACATTTGAAGAGTATATTAAAAGATGATAAAAAGTTGTGGAATGAGAGTAGGGGCAATGAGAGAGTGGGGCTGAGGTGGGGGGGGGAAACTTCTCAGTTTATATTGTGATTTTAGAACAAAGTGACTATTAACTATTTGAAAATATTAAATAAAAAATTTAGCTTTGAGAACATGACATCAAACTAATTCTTCAGCAAAATTTAGAGTCATGTGATAATCCAGGTCTTTACAAAATTACACTAAAAGTAATAACAATGTATAGAAACTCTTTTGTATTTCATTTAAAAAAAGAGGACAACGGAATGTATATAAAAATTAGGTATGAATGAAGATAGTTATATTGGAGATACATGTTCAAAATTGTTTTGCAGACAGTGGTGTGCAAACAGATGTTTGGTGATTATTGGCCTCAAGGATCAAGTCCAAACTCCCAGGGCTGCTCTTTCATACCTTCCTAGCCTATGGTTCTTCTCTTCCCACTTGAACTCTATCCTTCAATCACACTGATCAACTTTGACCTACAGCCTGCAGCAACCTGCCCAGGAAACCAACCCCTTTTCTACAGTCCAGGAAACCAGCTCGTGATAAATCAGATTTGCAAGAAGCCAGATTGCTATCTCCAGTGACAATCCAAGAAGCTAAACAATAAATTATGTAACAACTGGCCCCAAACGGCTAGGACTTGTTAATTGACAGCTTCCCTAATTTTTGCCTCTACTTCCACCTCAGGGCCAACTAGAAAAAGCCAAATATGCAGCGCTAACCAATCACAGAGGATGCCAGGCTTCTTGTTCGCCCCCCTGCTGCTTCCCTATGACACGGCCCCCACTCAGGACACACCTGACGCCTTCTTTCCTATAATGCGTTCCCACTTCCTCTGCTTGCCTTTGAGCCTCTACTAAAACGCAGTGTCAGTGGCTGCCTCCCGCTCTAGCGGCTCAGAATAAATAGCCTCTGCTTTTCTAAGTTGGTTTGTCTTCATTGCTTTCTACCCCCTGCATGGGGTTCCCAGCTGTCCAAGTAGTCTGCCTCGCCTAAGGTGACCAGATTTTAACATTGGTAAAGCGGGACACCGTTGACCGGGGGGAGGGGGTTCTTGATTAAAAATTGGGTCTATCTCCCGCCGTTCCCTAGCTTGTCGTGCATTCTTTCCAAAAATTGGGACTTCTTTAAAATGCCACAGGACGCGGGACAAATTGTCAAAAATCGGGACTGTCCCGCCAAAAGCGGGACGTCTGGTCACCCTAGCCTCGCCCCTCCTCCTCCTTACCTCCTCTAAAGTCTTCCCATCACTCTGGGGAGTGAAAGCTGTTCTCTTTACCTGGCTAAGCCCCTGTCTTTCTCTCTTTCCTTCCTTTCTGCAGTTTCCTCCTATAAAAACCACTCCCCAGTCACACTGAAAGGTGTCCACCTTGTCCTGGTCCTACGGCCTTCACACGCTAGTCCTTTGCCCAGAGTACTTAGCCCACCTCCTCTCCTACTTATTCCTCAGTCACCGTTCAATGTCGGCTTTCTAAGAAGGACTTCCTTACATATGAGAGAGAACCCCCAAAAAACCAGCATTGTCTTCTGAAGGGCGGGCCCCGTGTAGTGCAGGCTTCCCCCACTAGGTGAGTGTCTAGGAACCCGTCTGCATCCTGTACCAGCTGGCGTTGTGAGAGGCTGTTTGGCTTCAGTGAATTTTGAGGGGGACTCTTTCAACGTGTTTGTCCATTTCCCCATGGGTGATTTACACAAACAATGTGCAGCATGACAACGCAGCTCTCCACACCATGCTGGGTGTGCAACACCCTCCCGATTCAACGGATCTTGCCCCTCAGCAACTTTTTTTTGTTTGTTTTCATTTTGGAAAAAGCCCTCAAAGGGAAACGTTTTGCCTATGTGGAAAGAGGTGAAACAAACAAACAAACAAACAAAACAGCAGAAGCACTAAAAGCCATGAAAATCAACTAGTTCAAAAATTGTTTGGAGCAGGGGAAACAGCATCTCGATAGGTGTATTGCATCAAATGGAGAGTGTTTTGGAGGTGACTGAAGTTTAAACATGGAAGAATAAATACACAATTTTCATAACTATATTCTGATTTTTATTGGGTCCCCCCTTGTATACCCTTCCTCCCCTATGAGTACTGCCTAAATTGGGTTCCCTTCTTGATTTCTCTTATAACACTTAGGAATTTTATTCTTAGTATACATTTTGATGATTTATAACTAAACGTTTACTTTAGATTTTATGTGTTTAATACCCGTTTTCTCCTTTAGAGTGGAAGCTACATGAAGGCAGGAACTAGGTTTCTTCTACTAGTATGGAGTCATGATATAGCAGTGCTTGGCATAAAATAGGTACTTCATAACCTTGTGTTGAATGAATGTATGAGTGCTGAGATCATAGTCATGCTGCAAGATCCATGACTGATATACCTCTCTGGAGTCTTCCCCAACTCTCCCAACAGAATGTGAACCCCCTTCTCTACTCCCAGAATTCCTTGCACATGTTTTTATTTCAACCCATGGTGCTATGTTGTAGCTATTGATGTGAGTCTGCCTTTACCCCTAGCCTAGGACCTATTTATTAACCTTAGAAACATTTATTTATTCTATAACTTAGTATCGTATCTTCCATAAGTGGATGTGAAATGTGTTAACTCATTGCATTATTGACTGAATGATACATGTCAGTGCAAACATTTTTATCAAAGGGCTGTCTCTCTAGACAGAAAGTTATAGAACAGTGAGAAGGACCTGGGAATGGCAGCAGTGGGTAAGGATGTGGGGAGGATTGGCAGGGGACAAACATAAGAGCATTGGAGGTAGTGAGTATGTGGTTCAATATTTAAGAGAGAAAAAAGATCCTGAATTAGAGAGACCTGATTTCAGTCTTGCTCTGCCATTTCTTAGTAGTGCTACCTTGAGAAGGCAGATTACCTCCTCTCTCAAGCCTACAGCTTCCTCTTCTGTAAGATGGACATAACATATTCGCTGCACATTCTTGCAGTAAATATTGAGTAAGAAAATGCATGGAACTGTTTTTAAAATAAATATTAGAATGTAGTTAGGACTCCATAAATGTTAACTGTGTTACCATTACTACCATACAAAATTGCCTCATTTACATTTCTGTCCAGGGTTGTCTGTGAGCAAAATTTACAAAGTGCTAGTATTTGAATGACTGAGGGAATTAAAAATTGCCTTGACCTGGAGAGTCAGTGCAGAAATTTTGCATGTGAGGCAGGATCAGTGCAAGAGAAGGATGTATACTACTGAGATGTATGCCATTATGTTTACACAACCACATAAAAAATATACAAAGTTTTTATGCATTCATCTATCCTCTTTTATTTCCTTCCTCCCTCCCTCCCTCCCTTCCTTCCTTCCTTCCTTCCTTTCCACCTTTTTTTCTTTCTTTCTAACTTTTCCATTCTTTCAACTCAGACCAGAAGAAGCAAAATGACTACTCAGCTGAAGAGAGAAGCAGAAGTCTAGCACCTGTGGATCATTTCTCCGAGTGCAGGAAGCTGAGCTCCTAAATGAAACCCTAAACCATAAGGGCCACAGATGGATGGGATGGTTTGAGATACCCAGGGAGTGTGGAGTTTGTTATTTTACAAAAGAGTCAAATACAAAAATAATTGAGGGAAGCATTTGGATCAAAAGAAATTATTTGCTAGGCAATTGCAAAACCAGAAAATGCTTAAAATGCAAACCACAAAATGAAGACAACCTCAAAGGTTAATGAAAACCTGCAACAATAGACAGAGGGAATTGAAGAATTGCAACAGAGTCCTCCTCCCAAATCTATTAAGCAGTCATAGCAACATCCTTCCAAACGGGGAATGCTATCCAGCTCTATTTATTCTGAAACAGGACTGCTGAAATAGGACAAGATGTTAAGATATAATGCCTCAGTGTCTTCTCTCTTCACTAGACAAAGAATAAAAACACTGGTCCTTCCAAACGCTGCTGAGACTGCCTGGCTTGTACAACTATGCCTGCTAGGTGTCCCATGGGGATTTGCTGAATTGCATTACAATCCCTGGGTTCAGCTAGTTAAAAAAGTCAGGCATTTACTAAGAGCCAGGGAGACCAGAAGTAGAGAAACTGTGTGGTAGGTCTAGAGTAAAGCCAAAAATACGGGTCCAGGGAAAGCATTTAGAGAAAGTCAAAAAATCAAAACTCATGGGAATGACAATTCAATTTAAAAAGTAGTGACAGGGAGGTTGAAAAGATCAAACTGGGTAGTGTGTTCCGGAATGAAAGAAGGTAATGATGTGCTATAGAGAGCACAAGTTCAAGATTCAGGGATTCAGAAGTGTGCCCAAGTCTGAAAATCCAGAGGACATTCAGCCCTGAGAACAGGAATGAAGACTGGTGGGCCCGGCCTGGTAAGAGGGGTGAGTTGTTTGTATGGTTAGGGCCCATACATCATAGGTCCTGGTGCTAATTCTGGCAGAATGCATTCTTAAAACAGGGTCACATTCCCTGTACCGTTGTCTGGCAGTGAATGCCTGATAATCAAGAATTGTTACTTCCTACCAGTGCCTTTTTCAGTGCCCTTTGACAAGCCACTAAACTACACACATTACAGGAACTGAGAAAAGAACTAATTACCATGAAACCAAACAGCCAAGGCCTGGGCAAGAGAGAAGGACCACTGGACAGTTGTGAGGAGGCCTGGTTCAGAGCCTGACTCCATAGTCAATTCATGCATGGCCTTGAACCAGTCATCTAGGCTCTGTGTTATAGTTTACTAACAAAGAAGATGGGCTTAAGGCATCTTATAACCTACTTCTAGAGTGATTGTGGAACCTACATGAGACATTATTTGTAAACTTTCAAGCACTATTTAGACATCATGACTGATTATTTTGATTTGACAGCAGGACATCTAGGTTTTCCAGTGATCACTTAGGGTATCAGCCAGCACCATCCTAACACTGTATGTGTGTGTGTGTGTGTGTGTGTGTATATATATATATATATATATATATATTTTTTTTTTTTTTTTTTTTTTCTTAGAAAAAACTAAATTATGTTGTTTTGGTCTATTTTGGGTTTTTTTTTCACCTCAAAGTCTTAAACCTTCTCCTTGAGAACTGGTGGTTGGCCAGATCTAAGTCTGGTTTGCTCATTCTCCTCTTCACTGGCACCAGATTTCAGATGCATTAATGTCAGACCTGTGGGTTCACACCTCCAGGACAGGCTGCATTTACCTGTTTGTCTTCCACCTGGTCAGGACATCAGGAAATTTTAGAGTTGTCATCAGAGTATAACCCAGCCACTCTGGACTCTATTTTCTTCAAGATATAAGAAGCTTAGTTGACTGTGAAGGCAAATGGAGGATAATTTTGCAGAAAATCCAAGGGAATTAGCCCATTTGGGTGCCACGTGTTTAGCGATCTCACATGCTTTTGGGCAGATTGATTTTCAATGGAAACATCACTCGTCTGTTTCTTTTTTGCTACTAGCACACAGAAGAACTGCCTAGCAGCAGAACTGGTTGCAAAGTTTGGCCTGCGGTCTTCCCCACACCCAGACACATAAGCATCTACCAGCAGATGCAGCCTCTGGTGGGGCAAGCTCAATTGCAACATAATATAGCTGTGCCCTTTCATGCCTTTTGTCTCTCTCACCTCTTTAACCACTGTTCTCTCCTTTTGGGCCCTTAGAATTTTTTTTCATGAAAGAGTCTCTTATCATCTGTTAAGCCTTGGAGTGGTGTATAATGCAGTGAGCCCAATCAATGAATAAGAGGTATGGGTTCAGCCCTGAGTCTTCCACCATGCATTTGAGTGGCATTAACACCAACCCCGAGGTCTAACTTCTTCCAATGCCAACAAAGGCAGGGATAATCACGCTACCTGCCTTTATAGGCTTGTGAGGCTCAAATGAAATTAAGAAGGCACTTTGACCAAAGGAAATTTAAATAGATCTAAATGGGTTTTTATTGTTACTCTTGTTAGTAGTAGTATTGGTATTGGTGGTAGCAGCAGTAGTAGCATGGTTAATAGCTGTCCTTATAGAATCCTAGGGTCTTGGTGTCAGAAAGGACAAATTTCTTACCAAATACAATAATACTGTATTACTTGTTAACTTCATTGCTGTTTTATAGGCTTCTTCTACTCTATTTTCTCTAGAGCACTCACTGAGGTACAATGAATGCCTTCCTATCCTCTTCCATGTCTCCCCCATCCTAACCTGCTCTTAAGAAATGACCTGATTTCAGTCACTAAACTCAATGGGAGATATAGTAGAATAAGAATTCTAAACCTAGAAAAGTAAAAAGGAAGAAAATAGAGAAGCCAAGGAGAAGGAGAGCATGCTCCCAGACATATTTAATGTCTTATTAGGGCCTCCTTCCTCCACTTCTCTGGTCCAGGAGCAGTTTGGCCCGTGGTCAATTTCATGGCTGGCCTTTACTTCCGCATTATGGGAAAAGCTAGCTCTTATAAAAGTCCCAGCAGGATTTGGGTAAAGGTGATTCTGTGATTCAGTGTACATCTCTGTGTTATTCTACACAATTAATTACTTCCTCCGCATTTGCTTTCAGAGGCTATTTTCAGAGCTGAGTGAGCCACAGGAAGCACTAAGACTCCCTGGGCTGAATGGATGGACTACGTCCTGGAGATCAAAATTCATTTCTGAGTTGCTTCCTGAAATGATATTTTGACACCTGGGTCATATGTTAGCTTTATGGAGCTCCTGTGTGACATGCAACCACAATGCAGATATGTAATAGGACATTATTCATAAGGAGTTCATTGCTGCTTGTCAAACTGGATGAGGTAAGGGTAAATGTTGAAGATGTCAGATTTGCTCAAATGCCAAATGCAAAAGGTCTAGCTTACTTTTTAGTTGGGAGGCTCTTTTGTGACATTATCCTTCCAGAGCCTATTTATTGTCTATAGCAGAGACTTTGTAAGGCTCAATTGAGACTCAAAATTCCATATCATAGGGCCAAAGAGATTAAGAGATTTGTTTGTTTGTTTGTTTTATATTATCTGCCTCTGGACAAGCATTATTATCCCCAGGTTCCTGTTGAATCAACTAAGGCATCGAAGTTTGAGTGAGTCAGGTCCAATCGTGCACTGATAGGTGGTGACAAACAGGCTCAAACCCAGAGCTGCATCCCGAGTAGAGAGCTGCCTCTACGTTTCATCCATGATCATTCAGGACTATTGTTGCAGGGAACAATGAAATATTCTTTATCCTGGGTTTGAGAAAGATCTAGGAATTATACATCCTTGGATTTCCCATTCTGTTAGTATTTTCTCTTCACACATTGGGCCAGCTCAATGAATTCGCAGAATTAATAGCTGTTCACAACCTTCTTAGCCCTCTGGGACCTCCAACACCTGAAATACCTTTACCCAGGGTTAACACCTCTCTTTCTTCATTAAGTGAGAACATTGACAATACAAATATTTGTGTGGTTTCGCACTACCCTGATTAAGAGAATAGGTTTCTAATTAGGAATACCCACTATCAACTGGCTGTGTCAGCTACTAGCTGTGTGTCCTTGGGCAATTATTTATATATTATGATCCAGTTTGCCTCTTTGTTAAACATTAGTCAAACACCCATCACATAAAGATAGTAACTGACTAGATGAGATTATAAGTTCCTGGCACATAGAATGATCCAAAGAGTCTATTCTACCAAGATGAAGAAATAGGCAGACCTTGTCTCCTTCCCCTAGATCAACACTTGAAAAACTGTACAGAGAAGAAGTTAAGATAAATTCCAGGAACTAGTAACAACCACAAGGGAGGAACCCTTGGAAGACTGGTGTACTGGGATGTACGTGGCTACAGGGAACAGTGGGAGGTAAAATTGGAGGGAAAGATTACATTCTGACCTCTCCCAGCATTAGCATAACTTTAGGACAATCATTGTCTCTACTGTTAACTAACTGAAAAACAGGTGCAAGGGGCTGGTTGTCCTCAGGTATTCGATGCCACCTTCACCATCTTTCTTATAGGCTATCAGCTGGTATATCAGTTTTCTTTTGCTGCCATAATAAATTGCCACAAACTACAATCATTTCTGCATGTTAGAGTCTGGGCACAGCGTGGTTCATTCAAGTCCTCTGTTTGGTCTCACTTGGCTGAAATGAAAATGTCAGCACGTCTGTGTCCCTTTGGAGGCCCTGGACAAATTCAGTTCCTTGCAGTTTGAGCACTGAGGCCTCTTGTTTCCTCGCTGGCCGTCATCCAGGGGCTGGCCTTTGCTTTTACAGCCCGCTTGCATTTCTTTACACGCTTTCCTATGGCCCCTGCGAGCAAGAATAAGTTGAGTCCTTCTCACGCTTTAAATTTCTCCAACTTCTTTTTCTGCCACATCACTCTCACTTCTGACAGAGAAAGTTACTTACTTTTAAGGGTGCATGTGATTAGATTGTGCTAACCTGGATAACCTACGATTGACTCCCTATCTGAAGGTCTGTAACCTTGATTACATCTGCAAAATCCCTCTTGTCATGTAACACAACATAGTCACGTGTTCCAGGGATTAGGGCTTGGACTCTGCCTACAAGAGCTGGCATGTATATAGGCACATTTTTTCAACACGAAGAGTTGCTCCATCACCTGCTTATAGCTAATCCCTTCACCTGTGTGTGGATTCTGCCTCTCCCATCTCCATTCATCAGTTAGTTTCGCGATTGCATGTGTTTTTGTTTGTTTGTTTGTTTTTTTATATTTTTTTATTTTTTTATTTTTATTTTTTACAGAGAGAGAGAGATACAGAGACAGAGACAGAGAGAGAACTGAACTGGGGGAGCTCCCCAGTTCAGCATATGGTTCTGCACTGGCCAGGGCCGGGATTCGATCCTGGGTCCCCTGCGCTACAAAGTGAGCGCCTAACCCACTGAGCCATCCCGGCTTCCCCTTGCATGTGTTTTTAAACTGTTTTTCTATATTGCCCAAAGCCTGTACGTATTTCCTAGCTTCCCCCATCTTTTAAAACCTACTCTCAATTTTTGACTCCTGTACCTTTTTTTCATATTCTCCAAATAACCTTCTTCACTCATCTCTACCATTGTTCATCTATTCACTTCTCAATCATTGTAACAGGCTTTGGATCCCCAACAAACCAAGAAAATTTTTCCAGAAAATATCATCGATGACTTCCTAACTTTCCAACACAAATGAATATAAACCCCTGATTATCTTATGCAATCTCTTTTCCTACATTTGATATTATTCATGACACTCTGTTCCTCAAATGCCCTTATCTCTGGGTTTCAATGTCCTCCCTCTTTCTAGGTTTCTCCCATTCCTTAGCCACTCCTGGGCTTCTCTCTTCCTTACAAGTCATTAAAAGCTGGAGTTCTTTCTGGGGTCATCTTTTCTCTTCACCTCACATTCACTCCTTAGGCAATCTCAACCAGTTCTGAAACCTCAATTGGCATCAGTATACTTTGATCTTTATTATGAACTCAAGCTTCTAACTTGAATTTTAGATGTTTTTATCAAACCCTTTACACTTGAATTTGTGACCTTTCCCCCAAATTTTCTCCTCCCTTAATTATCTACCTCTCAATTTTTAAAAAAGGGATGTTATCTGTGATTTCTCTTTCATAAACTCTTGACATGAAATCAGGGACCAAGTCCTATCCAATATATTCCACTTCTTTAGAATCTGTTACATCCATATATCTTTCTTCCCCATTGCTACACCTTTGTATTAGCTACTGTTTATATGAGCCATGGTATTAAACTCTTCTGAAAATTGTTTCAGTGTATATTCACAACAGCCTAAGGAGGTAGATGACATTATTTTTATTTTACAGCTGAAAAAACTTATGCATGGCCAGGCTAAGTGACCTGGTATGGGCCACATTGTATCTAAATAGCATTTCAGATTCATCTACCGTACTTCCAAAATCAATGCTCCTCCAAATGCATCATTGCAACTGACTATTTGGGCTCTTTGCATCCTTCATATGGAGTCCTGTAAATTTTATCTAACTAGTTTTCGTATAACCATCCTTGTCCTCTGCTAATTCCTCCTATGCACCTGCAACCACAGTGTATCTGTAAAATAAAAATTCACTCATGTCCCTTCCTGGCTTAAAACCTGTCATTGGTTGGCCTTTGTCACACTAGGGTAATTCTTAACTCTTTAAATAGTCTTCTTCATATCTCTAACTACTTTTCTTTTTTTATCCCTTCTACTCCACACATCAAGCTTCTAGCAATTCCCAAACTTGTTTTCCCATTTTGCCCTGCACTCTGTATTTGGGTCTCCTTTCCTTCCTTGTATTCTAGGGAAGCTTTCACCACCATTCAACATAATTCAGCTCAACTTTCTCATTGAAACTTTCAACCTCCTAGAAAAACATCCTTGGCTGCCCCCACCCAATGTAATTACATGCTCTTTGTGTGTGTGTGTGTGTGTGTGTGTGTGTGTGTGTGTGTGTGTGTGCGCGCGCGCGCGCGCGTGCGCGTCCACCATACTCTATACATTTTTCTTTGTTTGAACTCAATTTCGCTACACTTATTTGCTTATTTATATGTCTTCCCCCTTCTACTAGAGCTATAAGGCCCACGGATCAAAGAACACATATTACTTTTATTTACATTCTTAATAGAGTGCCTCTCACATGTGAGGATTCATTGATTGTTAAATGCTTGGATTCATGAAAGATAGAGACTTGAAAGCCAGACTAAACAGTCTGGATTTTATTCCCTAGACAGAAAGGAAAAAGAAAATAAACATTAAACTATTGGGGGCATTTGTTTGCTTGTTTTTGAGCAAGAGAGTTCTATGCCCAAGGCAGATGTAACTGGCAGCAATGTGTAAGAAGGACTGCAATGGGGAGAACAAGAAACAGGGGAACCTTTAGTAGGCCAATTCTACAGGCCACATAAGAGATGAGATGAGGTGGAAGAGGTCACCGATGATGACCTCTAAGACAATGACCATCAACACATGAAAAGTGAAAGCATCATGATGATTGTACACAAATACACTCTTTGGATGTGACACATTCACAGGCAGAGGACATGGAAATAAAAAGGAAAGTGTCAAGAGTGATTTCACATTGCCTTTGAATTTTGGAAATGGTGGGTGGATTGGGGGAGAGTTTATCATGTCTTCTATACAAGTCATAAATATTCATGGCACCAACTGAAACTAAAGGCAGCAGCCTGAGTATTTATTTAGATTTTATGGTCCATTTATTGTCTCATATTCTCCCAGTCAAAGATAATTATTTCTTAATTAATCATATATAAACAGTCTATATCCTTTGCAGAACTAGCTACTTAAAATCACATTTATCATAGCAATTGGTCCCATATAGCAAACTGCAAATCGTCCACTTTTGGCTTATTTTACTCTAATTGACTCCTGATCATGTTTGTGTTTCTGATGGTTTGCAGGGAGGACAGAAGTTGGAGGAGGCCTCAGAACGAATAACATGTGGAAATGGTCGCTTTTATTGTCATTTCATTTTAGGAAAAATGCCTGAGGATTGAAAGAAAAGAAACCTTTGTGACTAGAGATATTAGCCATTTGTCTTAGGGTTGGTCAAAAAGTAGGCTGACCAGATGCACCATTTGAAACAGGATGGAAAACAACAGCACTGTCCTGTTTCAAATGGTACCTATGGTCAGCCTACTGACACCTTGAATTTACCCAAGGGAGGGTAGGCTGACCTTAAGTATCATTTGAAATTGAATAGTACCATTGTTTTCTGTTCCATTTAAAACAATATGTCTGGTTAGCCCATCAAAAAACGATTTCATTTCATGTACAAGAAAGATTCAATCATGAATTTGCCTAACAGAGCACAGAGGATGTTTAGGGCAGTGAAAATACTCAGTATGACACTATGATAAACACATGTTATTATACATTTCTATAAACTCAAAAAGTGTACAAGACCAAGAGTGAACACTAATTTAATGTATGACTTTGGCTGATTATGTGTCAATGTAGGTTCGTCAATTAAAACTAATGTACAATTCTTGGATACTGAAGAGGCTATGAATGTGGGAATATATGGGAAATTTCTTTACTTTCCTCTTAATTGTGCTGTGAATTTAAAATTGCTCTAAAAAACAGTCTTAAAAAAGTTTGCTAGAGAAGAATTGCTACCACCCTATAATTCAGACTTGTGACAATATTATTTACAAGTGACTCAAAACTGCAGAACTGGACCAGTGCCCATCTTGGTACATATTCTGTCATCTGGGAAAGAATGTACTGTGTATTTCATCGTCCTGGATTCCCAAGTAAAGATGCAATAATAGCATTTTGGCATTGAATCAAGGAACATGTAATCATTTTGTCTAGTGGTTCCTCAGTTTATTTAGAAAGTGTGGATCAGTTTTCTCTACCTCCTGTGAACAATAGCTGATTGGCATACAATATAAAAGACTTAAGTGAGAATATAGAGAGCCCAATCACTTGGGAACAGTTAGTTGTTGCCTGGAGAAATTAAGAGTACTTTATTTTAGAACCTAAGTGACCCCCAGTCCTATGTGATGAATGTTAAGTCTAAACAACCAAAGCATCAGCCTTCATATTGACCCTTCTTTCTCCTTAAAAACAAACATGCCATCTCTATTTCTGTACCCACTTTACAAATGAAGAAATCGAGGCATTGAGAAGGTAAGCCACTTAACCCAAGTTTACACAGTTAGTGTGTACAAGTGCTTAAGACATGTCAGTCAACTGAGATTGAATTGAATTGTGTTTGAGTTCAAAGATGAAGACAGATACTCAGGAGTGTTACTTGTAGTATCTTATGTCCAAAGAGGGTGGTCTCTCCCACCTACCATATCACAGAAATAAAAATTAAAAAATAGTCATTCACTAGGCCTTTTCTACTGCCAGCAAATCCATGGGGATTAACTGACACTGACTGTGCCATTGGGACAGTCTTCCTGATCAACCCCATTGTTCTTAGCAGAACCTTTGTACGTCTCCAAATGAAGACTTGAGGGAACACCTGTATTCTCTCTCCTCTCCTTGGCCTGCTTCTTTGTACTTTCCCTGCTCATATCTAACCTGTGGATAATTCTGAAGAGAAGAAATATGTCTCCTTCATGTTTGTTTTCATGATCCCTTTGTACAAAGCAGACACACAACACAGATGTTAATATTGAAAAATTGGAATGTTGGAGGAACTCTTTCAGAGCACTAAACTCTCACTTAATTGTGCAAACAAAACTTTGTAAACCATCCAGTCTAATTCTCCTCTCACTTAGATATGAGGAAACTGGAGTCACTGAAAGGAATGGATTCAGTGTCAGTTCCTAAATTACAAGAACATGGCAATTACGCTAATATGGACAAACTGTGTATGCTTCCTTCTTTCTTTAGCTCTCCTTCCAATTCCTTTTATTTTCTTCTCTGCTTCCTCTCAATAGTCATATATCTGATATTGTTTTGAGGACTGTATGTATGTATTATGCATGTGTATATGTATGTATCCATGCATGTATGTATCTTTGAAAGTTTGTATTCTTTAGCAATCTCTACTTCCCCTACCCCCTAGCCCTTGGCAACCACTGTTTCTATGAGTTTGATTTTCCACCGCCCACCCCCCATATATAAGTGATATCATACATTATTTGTTTTTCTCTGGCTGGCTTATTTTACTTAATATAATGCCCTCAAATTACATTCATATTGTTACAAATGGCAGAATTTATTTTTTTCTCATAGTTAAGTAATGTTCTGTTGTGTATATGTATGTGTGTCACATTTTTTAAGTCCACTTATCCATTGATGGATGTTTAAGTTGCTTCCATATCTTTGCTAATGTGAATAATGCTGCAATGAACACAGGAGTATAGAAGTCTCTTTGATATCCTGTTTTTATGTCTCTGTTTATATAAGACACGAATTATTTGATCATACTTTTTTTTTAATTTTCTGAGGAACCTCCATATTGTTTTCTATAGTGGCTTCACTTATTTAGATTCCCACCAACAGTGCATATGGGTTTTCTTTTCTCCATATTCTTTTCTTTTTTCTTTTAAAAATAAAATGCATTTATTTAACAAAAAGAGCTGTGGGATGGGAGACACAGATTTAGGTAGTAATCTAAATTGTGCACCACTGAGACAAAGGGGACCTTCTATAGAGAAAGTTCCCATCCAGATTCTGAATTAGGTTCATTTAATGTAAATGAGGTATCCTGTGGTTCTGATTGGTCCAAATCATGCAGTCCTGATTGGTTGTCATTATGTGTCCTGCTTGGTCATTATGGAACAGTTTCTTTTTTAAATTTTTTTTTCAAATTATTGTTGACATCCAATATTATATTAGTTTCAGGCACACAAGCAACATAGTAATTCAACATTTATATATCTTACAAAATGATTACCTTGATAGATCTAGGACCCATCTGACACCAGATATAGTTTTATAATATTATTGACTATATTCCTTACCCTATATTTTACATCCCCATTACTGGTTTGTAACTACCAATTACTACTTCTTAATCCCTCCTCCTTTTTCCCCTTAACCCCCTTCCCATTTGACAGTCATCAAAATGTTCTCTATATCTAAGAATTTGTTTCTGGTTTTTTTATATTGTTCTTTAGATTACACATGTAAGTGAGGTCATATAGCATTTGTCTTTCTCTATCCCACTTACTCTACTCAATAGAATACCATCTAGGTCCATCTATGTTGTTTCAGATGGAAAGACTTCATTCTTTTTTATAGCTGAGTAACAGTCCATTGTATATATGAACCACCTCTTCTTTAGACATTCGCTTATTGATAAATACCCAGGTTGCCTTCATACCTTGGTTATTGTAAATAATGCTGCAATGAACACATGGATTCACATGTCCTTTCAAATATTTGACTAAATATTTAGAAGTGGGATCATTATTATAAGTCATTGCTTTTTATCACTTTAAATATTTTCAATCCCTTCTGGATGGCAAAGTTTCTGTCAAGAAATCAGCTGATAGTCTGTGGGAGCTCCATTGTAAGTCACTAGCTGCTTTTCTCTCACTGCTTTTAAGATTCTCCTGTTGTCTTTAACTTTTGGCATTTTAATCATAATGTGTCATAATGTGGGGTCTGTTTGGGTTCATCTTATTTGGGATACTGCGCTTCTGGGCTTATCTGTCTATTTCTTTACTTTTTTAAGATTTATTTTATTGGTCTTGACAGAGAGACAGAGACAGAGAGAAAAGGGGCCCCAGAGCAGTCTCCATAGTTGTACATCACCGGTTTTCAACATGGTTTTGTTCCACACAGGTGAGTGGGGCTGTGCTGAGTGAGAACCAGGCCGGGGGCCTCCCTCATGGGAGGCGTGCCCCATGAGCATCAAACAGGGGCCATCCCGCATGGAAAGCACACCCTAGTTCAGCATATAGGTTCACACAGGCTGAGCCCAGGACTCAGTCCTTGGACCCTGGAGCTGCAAAGCAAGCACTTAACCTGCTGAGTCATCCCGGCTTCCCCTGTCTATTTTCTTTGCCAGGATAGGAAAGTTTTCCATCATTATTTCTTCAAATAGGTTTTCATATTCTTGCTCTCTCTCTCTTGTCTCCTTCAGTACCCCAATGATGCAAGTGTTGGTACACTTAGTGTTGTCCCAGAGGCCCCTTCCACTATCCTCATTTATTTGGATTCTTTTTACTTCTTACTGTTCTTATAGGGTGTTTACTGCTACCTTAGCTACTAAATTGCTGATTTGATTTTGTGCTTCATCTAATCTACTGCTGATTCCCTCTAATGTACTTTGTATTTCCGTTATTGTGTTCTTCATCTCTGCCTGGTTCTTTCTTATGTTTTCTATCTTCACTTTTATGGGGTTTTTTTTATCTCTTTGTTAAAGTTCTCCCTGAGATCACTGATCATCCTTGTAGCCAGTGTTTTGAACTCTGTATCTGGTAGATTGCTTCTCTCTGTATTGTTTGGTTCTTTTTCTAAACCTTTGTCCTGTTCTTTTATTTGGGACATGTTTCTTTTTCTCTCCATTTTGGCTGCCCTCCCTGTGTTTTGTTTCTATGATGAAGTAGGGCTACTATATCTCCTGATTTTAGTGGAGTAGCCCTATGTAGTAGATGTCCTTTGGGGCCCAGGGGCGCAGTCACCCTGATCACCTGTGTTAGGTGCTACAGGTGTGGGTTGTGTGTGCCCTCCTATTATAGTCGAACCTTGGTTGCTATTTGCATGTCAGTGGGAGGGATTAACTCGGAGGCTGAGTGGTTGTGAGAACTGGCTGTGACTACAGTAAAGGAGCCTTTGTACAGGGGTTGACCCTATAGAGCAGGCTTTACTTTAGCAAGGCTCTGGCTTCTGCCCAGTCTGCCCTTTGTGTGTTGTCTGCAAATACTGCTGGATGGAGCTCTGGCATGGTCTGAAGCAACTCTGGCATGTTGGCCCCCAGACCTCTTGGGAAAAACCCTGCTGTAGGCCAATTTCAGCTGCAGGCTGTGTCTTGCCTAGGGCCACCTGGAATGAGCCACAAAGCAACCTGTAGATGACTGCCATCTCTGTTGGGCTTGGAGGTGCCTGGGTGGGGCTAATTCTTGAATTGATGTCAGCTGCAGCCAATTCTGAGCTTTGGGCTGCTCAGCAAGTGGTACTCAGGGCATACCAAGGCCAGATCCTTCATGTTTGGGTTTTGTGAACTTTTGAGAGATTGGAGGGAAGAGTGAAGCATGAGCCAAGACAGGCTGTTTGTGTGGAAAAGCCCCTGGAAACATCTTGGGTGAGTCAGCAAGTTGTGGGGGGTGGGATCTCAGGGAGTCAGATGGTGGGGCAAATAGTGTTAACCAACTTGATGGAGATTCATATATGACAGCCGACTGTCTGCATGCTGGGAGATGAAAAGGCTCCACAAAGGAACAATGACTTTTGGGGAGAATGATGCCCTTCCAGCTCTTGCCCTGAAGCCAGACAATTCAGTTCCTTCTTATATGTTCCTGGTGCCTTTTGAGCTGTTGCCCCTGCATTGGAGCTCAGAGTGAATGAGCCCATCAGCAAATAAGTCTTTGCATGGGCCTTTAACAGGTTGCCTGGGACACCAGCAGCCCTCTGTTTCACTCAGCCACAATCACTGCTGTTTTTCACAACCAAAGGTTATGTAGATTTCCCTTCCTAGCACTGAATTCCTGGTCTGGGGAGCTTGGTGTGGGCTTGGCACCCCTCGCTTCTCAGAAGGGACCTTCATAGCTGAGCTATCCCTCCTAATGTTTAACTACCACCCACGGATGCAGGCCAGCCTCTTCTATGTCTCTGCCCCTCATACCAGTCTCTTTTGTATGTCCCTTAGTTATAGGACATACAGACTACTTCTGTTCTTCTATGTCCTTAGTAATAGGAGTTCTGTTCAGCTAGACTTCAGGTGAGTCTCAATGATGGTTTTCTGTAGTTTTATTTGTAATTTTGAGGTGGTTGTGGGAGGAGGTGAGTACACTGTGTACTTAATTTGCCACCTTTACTGGAAAATCCTTTTCTCTATATCCCGGTCAATACTTGTTAGTTCTTGTATTTTTGATGATAGTCTGTTACAGGTGTGAGGTAATATCTCATTGCGGTTTTGACTCGCTTTTCCATGATAATTAGTGATATACCTGTTTATGTACCTGTTGACCATTTGCATGTCTTCTTTAAAGAAAAGTTTGTTCAATTTCAGTGTCCATTTTTTAATTAGATTGTTTGGGGTATTTTCCAATTGAGTTGTATGAATCCTTTATATGTTTTGGTATTAACTCCTTGCAAATACTTTCTCTCATTCTATCAGTTGCCTTTTCATTTTGTTTATGGTTTCCTTTGCTATGCAGATGCTTTTTAGTTTGATGTAGTTCCTCTTATTTATTTTTGTCTTTTTTGCCTTTGCTTTTGATGTCAAAGCCAACACCAATGTCAAGGAGATTACCACTATATTTTCTTTTAGGAGTTTTACAACTTCAGGTCTTATGTTTAAATCTTTAATTTACATTGATTTCTCTATGTAGTGTAAGATAGGGGTCCAATTTTATTTGCATGTGGCTGTCCAGGTTTACCAACATTAAACAGATTATCCTTTTCCCATTGTGTATTATTGGCTCCTTTTTGGTTAATTAATTAATCATATATGCATGTGTTTATTTCAGGACTCTCTATTCTGTTCCATTGATATGTTAGTTTTTATACCAGTACCATATTATATTGATTACTATAGTTTTATAATATAATTTGAAACAGGGAAATTATATTCACACATATATTTAGGCCTCATAATAATTTTGTAAACTGAACATTTTTGTTCCCATATTATAGGTTTAAAAACTAAAAGTTTACAAATGTTAGGAATCCCACTCAAGGTACATATATAGTACGATATAAAACTGAGTCTGTCTCATGCTAAATCCTGTGGTTTTGACTTGTCTACTATAAGAATTAGGTGAATTCCTGAAAGAGACAACTTTTTGTATTGATATGAAAACAATCACAAATATATATTGATAAAAATATAACCAAGATATACAGAAAAGAGCACAGAGTATACTACTTTGTATCAACAGGAAGAAAAAAATGTATCTGTCATTGGCTTACATATGCCAAAATATTTGAAGAAATGAGCAGTAAATTAATCTTAGGGAGTAGTTTTGGGGAGAAATGGAAATGGGGCAAATGGGGCAAGAGTGAGAGAGTTCTGCCTGTACTTTTAAAACACATTTTAATATTAAAACATGCATATGGATTATCTCTTAAATATTTTAAAATTTAAAACAAGCTTTTTGTCTTGGTTGTTTTGACATGCATTTTAACATGATTTTAAATATACAGCTTTTGTAACTGTGTAATTGCATGTCAGACACACTCCATTCCATTCCTGAACCATGCCAAATCAAAGCCAGTACAGAAGCCTGAGAATTATATCCAGAGCTTCTGCTTTGACCAAAAGAACTCAAAAAATTTGAGAGTCATTGTGATGCTGATGTCTCAGCCTCTAGCTGTCTGGCTGCCACGAGGTCTCATGGTAGCCACACCAGGTTAAAATAATCACATTCTGTGTCCAGTTCTTCCACGTTATGTGCTCAGACTCTTGAGTTTTCCTCTTGACCAGAGTGGATTTGTATCTCTAGAGTACGTTCACATGATCTAGGTGTACAAAAGCTTAGAATATTAAACACTGAGCCAGCTTAGTAATTTATAATGAGACATACAACAGAAACACCAACACATTCTGTCCCTGAGGGCAAAGACACATGGTGATGCAACCTGTGTTAGTAGATTGTTTGATCCATATGTCATGAGAACAGGGGGATAAGCTCTGTGGTGGTAAGTAGGTCAAGGCTGATGCTGCCATCTCTGCAGTTGGGACACCCCTGACATCAGGATCTTGTAAATTATTTTCTTGAGTCTAGATACCTCTCCCCCATCTATGGCTAGAATGGGCACTACATTGCTATGCTTCTGATAGACACACATACTCTTTCTCTGGACAGGTTAAAAACATTTAGCCTGATTCATTTGACCTGGTCACTATTTAGCTCTTTAAGATGATTCTGCATGGTTCGGTTCTAATCACTAATTTGTTGATCTATGTGAATCTACAATGGTCAGACTCATTTCCCTTATTCTCCTGGCACCATCAATGCCATCTCTAGTTGTGTGTCTTGGGTGAATTTCTTAACCTTTTCAGTTCTAGGGTTAAATGCTGGCTGTAGTGTGTCCTCACTGAGTGGGGAGATGAAATGAGCTGACCCATGTACTGCTCCTATCTTGGTACCTGAGATATAGTAAGCTCTCAAAGAATTATAATTCTCCACTCTTCCTTGTCTCAAACCTAGACATTCCATAGCTCACAGAACTGAATCTAATGACATTAAACACAGATTACATTTCTGTGCCTCCTGCTCGTGTAGGTGACGGCACTCTGTCCTCTTTATGTCTCCAAGATGCATTTGCTCCCAATTCTATAGGTTCCATTAGATTAAGAAAAGCACAAAAGGCTGATTTCCCCCCAAAGGAGAGATAGGGAAGACACCAGAGAAAACTGAGAGTGCTGCTCTTCTACGAGTTCAGTGAGAAGCACAGTCGTTAGAGCCAAGGGCTGCTCACAGAAAACAGGCTGAAGTGTGAGAATAGTTTGGATCAATGACCTGAAGTGCATGCTCTCATCTCTTTGCTGCATTCTTATTTTACCTTAACAAATGCCAGCTTAGCTGCTGAAGGGACGCATGGCTCACTGCACAGAATGAACTGAACAAGTTTTAAGCTCAGTGTTGATGCCTCCAAAAGGGCAGAGTGGGAGAAAATCACCCTGGCTAAAAGGCGTCTGTTGCAACTTGGCCCATTAGAGTTGTTTCCTGGGAGATTTGTTCAGGGTGTGGGCTGATGGTGCTCTGGCCAGCTAAGGAGCTCCTGTTGCACCTAGCCCGTGAGCTCTTTAGCCTAAGTGCACTCAGGTGCACACAACAGGCACTTCAATAGCACTTGTTGGATGAATGGCAAATGTATCCCTACAATCTCCTGCAGGGTTAATTAGCAGTTTCCTGGCCATTGGTATGATATACTTATTGCTCAGCAGCAGTGACCTAGGTCAGAAACCAGCCTTGTGGCCATCACTGAATAGAAATTGAAACTAGGACCCCCTGTCTTTTGTTATAAACAACTTAACCCCTTTTACTCTCATGACAGACGTATTTTTGAAATTTAGGATGCAATTACAACCACAGAAGAAGGCATTTTGTTTTACCTTGAATACTGAGAACTGGGGAAGCCGGATGGCTCAGTGGGTTAAGCACCCACTTTGCAGCGCCAAGGACCTGGGATCGAATCCCGGCCCCAGCCCGTGTGGACCCATGTGCTGAACTGGGAGCTCCCCCAGTTCAGTTCTCTCTCTGTCTTTGTCTCTGTATCTCTCTCTCTCTCTCTCTCTCTCTCTCTCTCTGTCAAAAATAAATAAATAAATAAAATATATTAAAAAACAAAAACAACAACAACAACAAAAAACAATACATGTCCTTAGCTTTTGAAAGAGGCTAGTAAAATAGGAAGATCTATGGATGAATAGGATTTGGCCTCTCCAGGAATAAACAGAGCTCATTGGAATGCTAAACTTTTTGATTAAGCCCTATATCATTATCTATTTATCCATCCATCCACCCATCCATCTGCTATCTGCCAAAAACTGTGCTAAAAATGAAGGATAAATAGACGCTGGTCCCTGTCTTTGAGCTTCTAGATATGAGCATTCTTACCAAGAAACCACCCCAGGTGCTCCAGAAATGAAAAGAGGCCACCTGAAGTCAGTACAAAAATAGCGATGAAACAAGAAAAGGCCTGACTGATAATCGATACAAGAACATCTATTTTCCTTAAGACTTTTGTGAACATACATGTTTGCTGGGCCCTCTCCCTTAATGTACAATAATACAGATCAGAGGCTGCTTACCTGATTCATTATTGTTGACTCCTGCCTCTCAATCCAAGGACTCTTCTTTTGTACTACCTAGCATTTGGCAAACCCCTGGAGTGTAGAAAGCATATCTTCCAGAACACCATGCTTATTGCAAAATAAATGTATAATTAATAGATGCCTCTCTGGCTTGTTATAGCTTTTGTATAATCTTCATTAGGTTTCATAACTGTAGAGTAGAAATAGGAGATTCTAATAGAAATGACAGTTACTCTTCCACCTGTCATCTCTTCTGCATTCACACCCACCTCCCAGAGACCATCTCGTGTAACACTCAATGCATCAGGACACGGGCCTTGCCACAGCTGATTGCACCAGGCCAAACTGG
>PVKE010024105.1:0-18835 GCA_004027555.1 Craseonycteris thonglongyai | reverse complement strand
GAGTAGACTTGGAAGTTCCAGCTGCCCACTATCTTTCACTGATACCTTCCTGGCTTGGAGACATAGGATGGAGTGCCTCATTATTATTTTCCAAATCACCTCTGCTGACACTGCGTTGTGGGAATGGGGGAGGGATACAGGGTGGTCTTGCTATCGCTGTGTGATAGTGGAAGTCTTGCTTCTTCATCATGCCCCCTCTGACATCACCCAAGTGGAAATAGGGAGAGATCTCTTGTTACTGTCATGTGAGGAAGCATGTGGTTTTCAGGCCTAGTTACTGTCTGGAGGGGATGAAGTCTCCAGCTCTTTTCTTGGCCTCCCCTAATCTAACACCAATCCCAAGAGAAGGTGAGGTGCATCAGTACAACCTGGTAAAGTTTAAAGTCAAGGACCCCCATTCAGACTTTGTTGGCATGGGTGGAAGTGGAACTACAGTTTTTTTCTGTGATTTTGGATGGATTAGAGCACTGATTGTCTAAAAGTTTACAATCTTGTTATTTTGCCCATTTTCTAGTTCTTTTTCTAGAAAGACTAGACTTCTGTTGTTGGTTGTTATTGTTGTTTGTCTACACTCACTGGTGTTTCAGGGTTGCCAGATCCTTTAGTTCCGTGTTGTATGGGATACACGAGGTCTGACAATGAAGTTCGCAAACTCATCATAGAAGAAGTGCTACATTGTATGCAGGATGGCTTTGGGAGCAGAGATCATATGCTATATATGTGTGATATGTGTCTTCACTCAGAAAGGCTTCTTAATTTATGTCTCTTCATTTTAGACTAAGAAATTATCCTCTTTTCAATGGGCATTAACTTGAGAATTCTATGTTGTAAGAATAAGTTAATGATGGGTCCTCAAGTGTAGTATATTTACTATTTTAATAAGGCTTGGGAGGCAATAAATGTTGCCAAGAGAACAGGAGAGAGTAAGAACCAGAGCCAACTCAGAAATTTTTGTAAGGCTTTAAAAATGTCATAGAGCTAACTGTCAGAGCAAGGCCAAAGATAAATACATGAGTGTGTGTGAATGGAAGGACTGTTAAAGTAGGTCATTTGAAAAAGCAGGGTGTTTCTTCATGTCTAATATGGAGGTAAGAGCTAGCAACAATCTTGCTGTTAGTTTTTTTTAGTATCATGATATATTTATATTAATGTTTTTAATAGTTCCTGGCATTAAATAAAAGTTCAATCAATGAGAGTCATTATTATTATCATTTTTATTTGAATTGAGAAATTTAACTGACTAATATTTGCCAAGTATAAAAGTTAAAAAAATTTTTTTTTAAATCCCTTTTCAAGTACAAATAAGTATTTGGTACATGTGATTCAACTCTAATGACATTGGAGCTCATGTCACCTGTTCCTTCTCTTTTTATTTTTATCTCAGAGGGTGCAGGCTCTCCTATGTACATGATGAGTTCATTGATTTAGAAATCAAGTCCTGTAGTTACATTACCTATTCAGTTGCTGAACTGTGACATCGGGTTTCATTAGTCATACCCGGTTGTTTTGGAAATATGTCCCACCAATCTATAAATTATGGAGCTGCTATTATATTATAAATTCATAACACAACTATTGGGAAAGTTTTAGATTAAATTCATACTCTCTTTAGCTGAATTAAAATATGAATGAGCTACTTTGCCTCTGAGGCTTCAGTTTACACAAAGTCTGAAGTGGGAGGATGGTGATAAATAAAAATATATGAGAACACAGTATTATTTGAAGTCCATATCCATCCTGTCATTTCGATAGATGTATGTTTTTGACTTATTTTAATAGTGAGATAGAAAAAAATTTAAGAATTCTACTTTAGTCTTCTATGGTTTTTCAGATCTATAAAGATTTTCAGTCCCTTGGGGGAAGAGATCATCATGAGAGATTAAATATTAGGATAAAGTTTTATGTCTGATGATGATTATTAACCTAGGATGTTGTTTATGGCTCTACTAGTTTATTGGATTATTTTGACAAGTCCTTCATTCAGTCAAGCCACAAGAACATATGAGTGCTGGGCTATATATGTACCATGATTCCCACTTGCTGTACAATGGCACACGGTATTACAGGACATGACATAGATGTCTCAACAATGACAGAGCGTCTATTTTATTGTTAAACATATGATGCTGATAGCAAGGGCTATCAAACTTCAGTGCACGGACTTCAACAGACTTTTGCTCTAAAAATACTGTAGCCATTTCATCCTCAGGCTGGAAGTAATGCCACTTCACAGAAGACTCCAGCCTGGCCTCCAGCTTTGGCTGTTTTTCCACACTCAGGCTGCTCATCTCTCATTACCTCTAGGGAAGAGCCAAAGTAGGTTTTAACCAGGCTAGGAGAAGAATTATATGGTGAAGCTATACGGTATATAGAATTTTTGCATCATCCCAGGTAGCCTTCAACTTATGGTTTCCTCAGATTTGTTGTCAGATAACATCAGATTTCCTGTTTATAATGATAATGTTTCACACAAAGAAACCTAACAGGTGCTTGTATAATTAATCGTTTCTAAAGTTATTTTAACCAGCATTCAGATGTCACTGTTTATAAATTTTAACAATATAATTCCAACATTATTGAATTGAATTTTTAGAGAAGAATCTCAGTGATTACAACTCATGTTTACAGAAGTCTACCAGTCATAGCCAGCATTGTCCAGTACTCACATACCCACATTCTGTACATGTCCCTCAGAAAGAACATATATGTTCTACATTTATCTATTCAGGCTTTTCTTCCCACTGCATTTATGTGTGTGTGTAAGGCCTATGATTCAAAGATTCTAAACACCAGGGATATAGTAACGAACAAGACATATGAAGCCCTTGTCCTTGTATTTCATGAAAAAAATAGATGATGAGCATATGCAGACATAATATATCAGTAATCATAAGGGCTAAGAAGAAAAACATATCAAAGTTAGAGGATGAAGAGGGATCGATGAAAAGAGAGAGGGAGTTGGTCAAAGTAGTTTTCTTAAAAAAAAATGATATTTGAACAGAGACTTGAATGAAGTGAGGGAGTAAGCTAAGAGAATTCAGGTAGAGAGAACAGCAAGTGTGTGGGTCCTGAGGCTGGAGCATGCCTGACACGTCCAGAGAACGTCAAGGAGGCCGCAGGACAGTTAGCATGGAAAGGGGCAAACAGTGATGTAGTATGAAGTTGCAGAGGTAGTAGGGACTTTATAAGGGAAGGATTTGTAGATGTTAGATTTAGTCTGTATGAGATACGAAAGAGGCATGACAAGATCTGACTAGTGCTGTAAAAGAAAATCTCTGATATATTGAGATTAGCATTTAAGAAGTCAAGCTAGCAACAGGGAGAGCATTTAGAAAACTCTGGCAATACACCTAATGGGAAATACTGGTAGCTTGAGCAGTAATAGTAACTATCAAATGGGAGAAGTGGTAAGATTTCTTGATAAATTTCAAAAGTAGATTTGTGGGAATATATTAATAGATTGGATGGCACTTGAGAACAAGAAGAATCAAAGTTATATTCAAATGTTTTGTAAACATGAAGTTTACACTAACTGAGATAAGGAACATTGGCAGGAGAGCAGGTAAGTGTGTGTGGAGGGGCAAAAAGAAGTTTGGCTTTGGATGTGTTAATTTTGAGATAGTTATCAGAGATCAAAGTAGAGAGCCTGAGTTAGCAATTGAATCATTGAACTTAAAGTTAGGGGGGCAGTGAGGGCTAAACATATAATATTGGGAATCTTCTGCATGCAGATGACACTTAGAGCATGAAGATAGATGGGCTCACCTAGAAAGTAAATGCTGATAGAGAAGGGAGTGGTAGACCAGAGGAATGAATCCTTTGGGCACTACAAAATATCAAGGTAAAGGAAATGAGAAATGAGTCTTGGCACTGGAAGAAGCAACAAGTGTGGAAGAAAAAGTCCTAAGACAGAACGTCATAAAAGTGAAGAAGGTGTTTTAGGAAGAAAAAATTGTAAGACGTGTTAAATGCTGCAAAGAGAGTGAGCAAAATGAGAATCAAGAATTGATCAAGATTTTAGAGTAAGAAAATCATGGATTAACCCATTGCTGAAATGCGTTTTTTCACTTTTCATGTAGCTGATTACTCTCCAACTTACAAGTCCCTATAGTTCAAAAATAATTATTCAAAAACAAAACAAAAACAAATTGAGAGACAAGAGAAAAAGGTAGGGAGAAAGAGAGAACGCGAATATAACTGATTATTAATTAATATAGAAAAGTATTAAAACAATAAATTTGAAAGCACTAACACATACTGTTGCATTGTGGTAATAAGTTGTGCTTGACATAATCATTCTCCAGCCAAATGAGAGAAGACATCAATGTCTTCAGAGCCTGCAACCATACAGCCTGAACTAATGTGTAGAAGAGAGTAGAAACAGAGCTGGCCTCATCACCTAATCTGATGACAAATGAGGGTCAATTTTCAGAAATCTTGTCATCGCTCCAAAGAAACAAGCAGTTGATATCACTGTGAGATGTTATTTTGATTCTTTTTTTTTTTTTTACAATCACATGCTAGAAAATAGTTTCTGAAAGTATAATATATATCTGTTTTGAATTAGAAAATAAAATATTTTAGATAATGTTTCTTTCTTAAAGTAATTTTTAATAAGAAAAATAGTATGAATGAATGAAAAAAGAAGTATTTGAGGCCTCTTTAATAAAGGGGGAATAATGCAGATGACTCACTAAATTATTTTGTGTTAAGTAAAATACAGTTATCAGAATGGCTCTATAGTCTATTTAGAGATTCAAAGGAATTAAGTAATAGGTTTTACTAAGCCATTTGAGAATTGTTTTTTATTTTTATTTTTGAAAAATTTATTTATTGTTTTTGACAGAGAGAGATACAGAGACAGAGACAGAGAGAAGGGGGAGGGCCCAGAGCAGTCTCCATAGTTGCACATCATTGGTTTTTCCACATAGTTTCATTCCACAGGTGGGCGCGGGGCTGCACAGGGCAGGAACTGGGCCGCCCCGGTGTGAACTGAACTGGGGGCACTCCCCAGTTCAGTATATGGGTCAGCACTGCTGGGGCCGGGATTCAATCCTCGGTCCCCGGGGATGCAAAGTGAGCACCTAACCCACTGAGCCATCCCGGCTTCCCCGAGAATTATTTTCTTAACTTGTAATATTAGGAGAAACCAGAATTGAGATTAAAAAAACTTTTTTAACTTTAAGATGGAGCCAAAGGAAGGCATGTGCATACATAAATAACAATTGAAACATAGATCTGTAGTGCAAGAGAAAACAGGGCTACCAGAAAGAGGATAATGAATTAAAAAATAGTAATCCGTTTTTAATTTTGTTAATTTTTCATGAATGTGATCATACTCTTATCAAGTGAAAAATGTTGACTGTATTGTTCCAGGAAGATATTTATTTTCTCTTCTTAAAACAATATCATAACTTCAGATATATTATAAATGCCAGAGTTGATGCTGCAAATATTTGGGTCTAGGGAATGGCTTCTCAAACTTTAATGTGCATACAAATTACCAAGGGATTCTACTTCAGATTCTGGCTCCACATGTCTGGAATGGGACTTGAGATTCTGAATTTCTAACCAAGTTACAGTGAAGTCAGTGCTGCTGATTGGTGTATTATGCTTTGAGTAGCAACGTACAGAGGAATTGCACTTTCTAAGTGTGTGGACTGACTTAGAAATTATTTATATTTGATGTTTTCTCAACATGAATCTCTGTTGAACTGATTCTACCTTATCTGATTAGTATCTTTTCAGTTTGCTTTGTTCTTCATAATATATGAATATTATGTTCACGATAATAACTGAGCAGGCTTAATAGAAGGAATAGATTTGCAATTGTCTAATTTGGCTTGTTTCCCATGTTTTATAGCTAAGAGGAAACATTTTGAGTGTTGGGGACCATTATGTGGCCATGGGCTAAAATGAAGTCAATGGCCCTGTGTGACTATGGCCTCATTAGCACTGTGTTTTAAAGCTGGGCTTTATTCAGCATGGTTAATCAGTCAGATTTTCTTTTAATTAATAAGGCCAAGGATGGAGCCAAGGATCTTTATCCTGTTCCATGACTGTGGACTGCACTCCTAAACCAAACTAGCTACTTCAGAATTACGTGTCATTGTTGTTTGAAGAAGAGGCATGTTTAAACGAAAGTAGCACAAATACCAATACTGATAAATGCCACCCCAAATTAGTCAGATATGTAGACCAAAACACTCTCACTTCCTCTTGCCTCTATCCTTTAAGAGAACAGCTTTCAACCCTGGTTTCACATGAGTACTATCTTGGGAAACTTTATAAAATATCCAAACCTGGACTACCCCCGCTTAAAAGTTCTGATTTAAGTGATAGAGCGTGTCCTGTGCATCAACATTTTTTTTTTTTTAAAGTTCCTGGTAATGTGTAGCTAAGTTTTAATGTTTAGCTAAGGTTTAATGTGTAACTAAGGTTAAGAACCACTATTTTAAGATCTGGAAAGGAGAAAGCTTATACATTTCTCTTTTTGAGGAAAAATATAAGCCACATATCTAATTGCTTAAGAATAGTAAGTGTTCAATAAATATTTACTTTGTAAATAAATGGTATTAAATATTGAAAGTAATTGCTTTACTTATCTGTGTACTCCTCCAAAAGAGATACAAAAAAACAAAAACAAAAGAGTAATTAATGACAACTCTGAAAGTCACAATGATTTCTTTATCTCATATCTAAGCTGAAGAATAAGTATTTCTCTTTGTACCCCTGGAACCATGTAATTTTTATTAACCAATGTAACCCTAGTAAATCTCACAATAAAAAAGTCTACTTTAATTTTTAACAGTTTTCTCAGTACCTAATAATATATTTACACCCCCTCTAACTGAGAGCTGTTCAATCAAATGGGACTAGGACAAAGCATGATTCTCCTATAATATAAATGAAGAAGGTACCATTTTTTGAAAGGTATCTTGGTCTGAACTACCTGGAGTAACATATTCAAAAGGGCTCTCTCTTTTTTAGCAAGTTATGTCTACATAGAGCTACTACTCAAGAATTACAATAATTTTTTAAAAATATTTCTTTGCCTTTCCTCATTTTAGGGATTCTTACTCTCACAATCTCAAAACCATACGTTAGAGCCTTCCACTCATTTCAAGGTAATATTGAAATGCTACTCAATCCTTTATTATTCTGCTCAGCATAAATCTCTTCTTCATGAGATATTAGCTAATTAATAATTAATGAAAAGATAAAGAATTATCTTTAATCATATATCATGTCTTGTCTAGTAGTTAATTATGTATGTTATCATTAACTCCTCTCCCCCTTTAAACTTAAAAGGAGGGACTATGGCTTATGTAAATTTTATTTGTCATTAAGTCTTGTTATATATAATAACAAAATTTATGCTTTGATTGAATTAAACTAATCCTCAATAATATGGATTTATTTTTATTATTTTTCAATTTAGTAGGTACATTCTTCTAACTTCATCAAATTTTTGGAATTATACTTTTTCTTTTATAGACAAACCACATTATTTAAATTAAAAAATTATAAATTATTTAAATTTAAAGCATTCTCTTCTGAGAGGGATAATATGACAATGGTGACATTAAAAAAATTAATCTTACAAAAACCAGTTAACTATCTTTGTTTTCAGCAAAGCTAGATGACCTGAGTTTCCACAAACTTCATAATAGAAAAGGATAGAAAAGGTAACACTCAACACAGGAAACTAGGCCAATAAAGAAGACCCAATGAAACACAAAGTTTTATACAGATTCTAAACTGCCGACAAGGAGGGAAAGCTATGAGAAATCACCTAGCTCTTTCTCAGAATCTCATACAGATATGAAGCAGCCTAAGCCCTGAAGAGTCTTCAAAGTATCAACAAATACTCCTTTTTAGAAGGATTGAGGAGTGACTGAAGAAGAAAACTGTTGAGAACAGAATTTAAATTGAACAAATTGGAACCCAAGGGAAGGGGCCAGAGAGAGAGAGAAACTTCAGGATATTCTATATTCTATAG
The DNA here is from genome assembly GCA_004027555.1 of Craseonycteris thonglongyai. Taxonomy (NCBI): domain Eukaryota; kingdom Metazoa; phylum Chordata; class Mammalia; order Chiroptera; family Craseonycteridae; genus Craseonycteris; species Craseonycteris thonglongyai. The sequence goes on along the minus strand of PVKE010024105.1, from coordinate 10,833 downwards.
CCACAAAATACACTTTATTGAACATAAGGACACTGATGTGGAAGGCCATAGATCTCTGGAGTTCTCAGAGGTAGAGTCCAGACCCAGCAATAAAAACACAAATGAGTAATATTTCTGAATATGTTATGGTAACAGAGAAAGGAGCGTTTGAGCCATGAACCTGGGAAAGCTACTCTGGCTTTTCTCTATTCCCTATGTGGGAACATTCTCCTAATTGTTAAAAATGATAACAAACAAACAAACAACAAAAAAATAAAAATGAACAAAAAACATTACTGAAACACAGGAAAAATTATTTACACTCAAACCCCATATAAATAAATTGCAAAACATTATATAAATAGGTTAAGTAGTGTTGCAACAGACAATAACACTGGAAAAAATGTAGCCACAAAGTTAAAAATGGTACTCTTATTTTTATTATTTATCAATTCTCATATTTAAGAGCAAAATTTAAAATGTACATCTATTTAATGTGTTATGTCAAAAGGAGCATCAAAATTGTAATAGAACAAATTTTATATGATTTTTTACAAGATCCTCATAATTTTCCTAACAGGAATGAAGCAGTCAATCAATCATCAAGATCTAACAGCATCTATATAAACAGAAAGAAGGAGATGATAAAACTATATTTTTAAACTGGGGACTCCTCTGTGTGGATTCTTCTCTACGAGTATTTACTGTTCTCCAAGGCAAGTAGAAAAATCAAAAGCAGAAGAAAAGCTCTTCCCTCAAAGACCCTGATTCTTCATCAAGTTGCAAGATACCACTTTAACCCCCTTGGCTCATTCTGGGAAATGTGGGCTACAGGATACTGTCCCATTTCAAATGGTACATATGGCCAGCCTAGTCTCACTGGGCTAAATGCAAGGTGTCAGTAGGCTGATCATATGTACCATTTGAAATGGTAAAGGACCATTGTTTTCTGTCCCATTTAAAATGGTATGTCTTGTTGGCCTATTTGCCTCTAGAGTTCTTATCCACTGCTATGCAGGAAAGGTAATCAGAGAGACTAGGGACAAGGTAGTGGGAAGCCTTGCACTATGAATGCTGCAGTCAATATTTCAAGCAAAGGTATATTCACAGAGAAAAATGAGAAAAGTGCTCATTATATGGCAGCTTTCCTAGATTTAAGTCAGATTAGCACCTTTCAGTAACCAGTACACATTTGTCTTTGACACTTTACGACATTATTGACACTTGACAACATTGAGTAGGTGGCAGATTTTTCACTGAGTGAGTGTCTTCTCTCTCCTTAATAAGATTCTGGAGAAACAGTGGTTCCATTAACAACACTAACAGAATTTTCTTGTTGTTTTTTTTTCCTTTTTTCCTGTGGTCAATGAGTCTTTTTCATTAGTATTTTTTTTTTTTTCCTATTTCATTTTAGAGGATAACTGAAATCTAGGAATATTTTACTATATCCCATTTTTTATAGTATTCCAAACACAAGTTTAGTTCCCTATAATGATATTTAATGTATTATTAGAAAGTGAGATACAGTGAAAAGAACACTTTATTTATTGCCAAGAGAATGAGAGAGAGCTGTGTGCGTGTGTATGTATGTATGTGCATGTGTGAATGTCAGAATGGCTACCTACTAACTCTTAGGGCTCAATGAATTCATGGAAATAAACCATGGAGTTAAGATCCAGATTAAGGCAATAGACATGAAAAGTGATTGTAGACATTAAAAAGTGTTATATAAATTAGGTATATTTATTACCAGAAAAAAAAAAAATGGAGACCAGCTTTTATCAATAAGAAGGTTTGAGAAGAATTATCTTTATTTTAGTGTGTATTTTCATTCTTTACAAGCTATCTACACCATAAAATTGGGCTATGTTGTATGTTTATTTGATGTTTATTGATAAACTGTCACCTATTACAAGGCATGCAGGAACACAGAACAGTGATATAATGCAAGACAAAAACTAAAAGAAATCAAAAGACAATTTAGGGGAAGATATTTGAATAACGTCAATTTTTAAAATCTATATGTAAATATAAAAGATGTAGATAGTGGGATGCCTGGTGAAAAATAAATTGGAATTGTAATACGCAGCCAACATGACACTAACTGAATTTTTGCATTCAAAATAAGAAGACAATACTATTTTCTATGCTTGTCTGCTCAGAGCCTCCTTAGTAAATGGTAGTCTTTTGACTATCTTACTAAAAGCCAGCAGCAAGGGAATTTACAGAATATCAAGCAAGTAAATGAGAAACAAGAAATTTTGACTTTGATTAGAAACAAAGAACAAAAACAATTTGATTTATAAAATTTGGCCAAGTTGAAATGCTCCTAGACAAGAATCTGTAGGGTATAAAGGAGAAATAAAAAATGTTTAGAATGTCGTAATGGGATGAAATTAGGGAAAAGAAAATGTAGGCTAAATATCAAAAACAATTTTCTAACAGTCTATTAGACTGTACATTAGTATCCCTAGGGAAAAAATGAAGGCCTCATTGCCTGAGTCATTTAGAGCTAGATTGATTCCCAGAGGGTGTGGCAACCTAGAAAGGAAGAATGTGGAGTCATGAAACTCAGCTTAAGTTAATCATGTAGCGCAGTGAAATGCTCTTCTAGGTATTGGACAGGGTCTAAAGCCACTGCGATGGACATACTTTACCTCTTCAAGATGACTGGTTCAACGAGCCACCCACATACCATCCCCAGCATCAGGTGAAGCCTGCTTTTATGAAAACGCAGTACTATTCCTAGGCTCAGTGCTGGAACAGGGTAGCAACAGATGACATTAAAATCTATGGCAATGGAAGAAGAACTGACTCTGAGTGTTAAGTACACAATGCAATGTATAGATGATATATCATAGAATTATACAGTTAAAACCTATATAATCTTACTTACCAATGTCACCCCAATAAATTTAATAAAATTTTTTTTAAATGTGAAAAGAATTGCAATATGGCTGCAACTTGTACCACACCGAGAGGCAATATGGCTGATTGACATAATCCAGTTGCCTGAGTATGTACTCATTTATCTCCTCTTTACCCCCATGTGTCTCCTCCAAAGCTCCAGTAAGAGGACACATTCTAAAATTGGCTGTTTTTCAGCCCAGAGTAAACACCTTTAATACTGAACTCCAAACTTGAAAGTCTTTTGAGACCAGTTTGTACTGTTTTTAACTATATTAAAGACAGTTGTTTGTTATTTTAGGTCACATGGAACATTTCTTTTTAATATCTTTTTTCTAATTCATCAATATTTCTTCTTGCCATCAAGGTTAGATTCTGTATTTCTGATGAACACTTATCTCTCCCACTTCACTCCAAAGATTTTCCAAATAGTTCAGAATCCAGCCAGCATTAATATAAAATAGAATCTGTTTATTAACCTAAGGCACCATTATGACTCACAAAGAAAGAAAAACACCTGCTCTCCATTTAACTGTGACATGATCACTTTATCTCTCAGAATTTCTATCTGTGCTTATTGAGATAACTTTTTTAAGATTTTTTTGTTACAGATGTTTTGCCATTTATCATATTTGTGCATATTTTTAAATTGGTGAAATAAATTGCTTAGCATATTCCTAAAATAGTTTCATGTTTAAAGTGAAACTTTTCTGCATCCCTTTTATGCCCACAGTCATTGATATCTATCTGTGTTTTGTCACAAAATGTGGTGCTCTGTAACATCGAGAGCATTAATGATGCAGTGTTTCTTTAAAGAGCTCTCCACTATTGTCTCTGAGATTTTCTCAAAATACTGACACCTGTTCTGCAAAATTTGTTGCTGCCACTTTTTGCTTGGCACATAATAGTCAATAGAATCAAACAATAACATATCTTTATTTTTTTGTAGAGTCTCTCTTCTTTAGTTCCAATAAATTACCTTGCTTTTGCTGTCCAAGAAAATAAATATTTGCATTCATTCCTTTTAGGGTGGAAATTTGCATCTGGACTATTACATATATGTCCTGCTATATGGTTCTTGTGCCCTTTGAACACATGCCTTTTCATTTCAGTGCAGAATCACAATGTAATTCTTAACGTCATTTTAAATGATAATTAAATGTAACACCTCTAGTACTAATACAACTCTATACAAATGACAAAATGAACAACCATGATCACATTTTTTTACGTGCAGACCATGGTATCTGCATTCTTATTGCCACCTGGTTCGGAATGACAATATGGTGTGGAAAAAACACATTTTGAATCTCCTGTTCTTATAACACTTTCTCCAGGGCTTATTCACCCCAGCTGGAAAATTCCATTTATCACTGAGTTAAAGGTAAGATACCGGGAAAAACCACTAATATCTTTCTCAAGGAAAATTGCAGGGCTATTTTTTTCTTGCTCATGACAACCATCCTGTTTGATAAAATCTCACATGTTAAGAGTGCTTGAAGCTGTGTAGTTTGCAGACCTGTTTTAGATAAATGGAATGCTGAGAAGCTGTTTGGTGATTTGGACAGATCTGGTATCACATGCCCCTAAAATTATTACGAAAGTGAACCTGAAACCATCCCGAACCAAATTCACTGGAATCGCTATGATCTGCATCATAAAAGCTTTGGAGTGTGCGTGTGTGTGTGTGTGTGTATGTGTGTTTGTGTGTTTATGTGTGTAACATATTAGAAGATATAAAATATATCTAGAATTCTGATCAAAGAGCAGAGGACCCAAAGCTTTCTGAAAGAAAATACTAGAGATTGTCTGTGTTTGCATGTGGACTCTTGTAAATACTATGCAAAGCTTCCTCTTGAAGTGAAAGACCCAAAGTTTGAAGTCAATAGAATATTTTGCTGGCACTTGACAGAAATTAATGAAGGAAAGAAAAAAAACCTTTTTTAAGTTAACCAAAAAAATACTTTTAAGAGACCCAAACAATCCTCCTCAAATCATTCTTAGTTTCAAAAGAACAAGCAACTTGTTAATTGAATGTTTAATTAACATTTATTGCTAGTGTATTGGTTTGACATGACTTCTATTGAGTAATACAGTAGAGTTGTGTTCTTGCTACCGTATGTGCAATTTTAAGCATACTCAGTCTCCATATATAATTAACACATATGGTTCATTTACATCCATTTTGTAACACTTTAAATACAATTTTCCTGTCTTAAATGATTATAGGGGGTTATAGTTATATCAATGAATTCAACAAGAATTTATCGAGGAAACTAAGTATAAAGTACTTTGCTAATGACACTGTGAGAGGCCTAAAGATGAAATAAAAATTGTTCTCTATGCTGTTTAAAGAATTTATTCTCTGAAGGGGAGGATAGGTATTATTATACTCCTGTATGTGCCTTGTATTGAGCAAGGCACCAGAGATACAGAGAGAAGTAAGAGATTATTCCTATCCTAAGCCATTTAACTTTAGTGGCACATTGAAATGGCCAGAAAGAAATGCATATTCGAAAGACCAGAGGCAAGCGAGAAGAAATAAGTGTAACTATGTATTAAAAATAAAATGCAAATGGTGAGAGAAATGGCTGTAAATTTGGGCATGTAACTAGGCAAGAGTCTGACAGCCACAGGCTTCATGTTATGAAGTTTGAAAGACAAATACTGACAGAATTATTCCAGAAATGGTGGAAGATATATAGACAGAGATTTGAGGAAGGTTAGTCCCCAGTCTTTAAGCTAATAAATATAAGAGATGGGGGAACTGGAGGGGAGAAGATTGTGAAGTCTTCCTAATAGTTTCCCAATTTTGTCCTTTTCTTATACATTCCACTGTATATCCCTAGCCCAAAATTATGTCATCTGTGCTTCTGTACGTAGGTTAGGTCTGTTATTCTCTCATTATAGCAAAATTATCCTGGGGAAGCCAGGATGGCTCCGAGAGTTAAGCACTGGCTTTGCAGCCCTGGGGTCTGAGGATTGAATCCCGACTGCGGCTTGTGAGGACCCTTATGCTGAAATGGGGTATGGCCACCAGTTCGGTTCTTGCCAGGTTGAGCTTCCCATGTGGGAGGCCCCTGGTTCAACCCCCAGCTTGTGGGGGTGTGCCTCCATGTGGAAGGCCACTGTGCTGGTTCCAGTCCTGAATGTGCCCCCGCCCTCCCCCCCCACCTGCCCACCTGTGTGGAATAAACCTATGTCAAAAACTAATGACGTGCAACTGTGGAGACTGCTCTGGGCCCTCCCCCATCTCTCTGTCTGTCTCTTTCTCTCTGTGTGTCAATAAAATAAAATAAATCTTAAAAAATAAACAAACAAACAAAAGTATCCTTTCCAAATTCCATAATATATACTCCAAATCCTGGAGGAAGCTGGTCAAACTAACTAAATTGACTTTCTTGGTATGAGCTTTAGAGCCATATATTCAACTGAATATTACTGTCTGGACATCCCAAAGGCTGCCCCAAATATAAAACAGCCAACTGATCCATATTTTTTATGTGCATTTACTAAATTCCAGGCAATGTGCTAAGTAGTTGATGTTCCTTGTTTCACTGAAAGAGCATGTTGAATCTAAGAACTAGGTGTAGTGGGACTACAGTCCTCTCTTTGTTCTGCAGCTCTGTGGTTCGAATTCCAGAGTTAGTCCATTATTATTATAAATCATAAACTTTTAAAAAGACTTTTATTAAAATATAGCTAACATACACTTATCATATTAGTGTCAGATGTACATCATAGTTATTAAAATTCATATACCTAAACAAGTGATCACTGTGATAAGTCCAGCAACCATCCGACACCATACCACATTATCACAATATTATTGACTATATTACCTCTGCAGTACATTATATTTCCATGACTTACGTTTTATACCTTGAAATTTGAACCTTTTGTTCCCTTCACCTTTCCCCTCCATTTAAAATTTTTCAATGGTAGTTGACATTTAATGTTATTTTATAGTAAATTGGGTGTACAGCAGTCATTACAAATTTATATAATTTAAAAAGTAATCCACTCGACTAGTCTAGTGCCCACCTGGCATTATACAGTTATTATCATAACATTGATTATATTCTCCATACTTTACATCCTCATGACTATTTTGTATCTGCCAATTTATACTAGTTAATCTTTTTTTCCTTTTAGATAGAAAAAAATTTATTTTCAGGATCTAATGCCCTAAGTTTAGTTTGAATCAACAATGGAATTTAGCTTAAAACTTTTAAAAGCTTTTTTCCCTTTTTTTTTTTTTTTTTGCTTTTCTTTTCACCTTTTTCATCTTTTTCATCTTTTTCACTCTGCCCCCCAGCATCTCTTCCATCTATCACCCTGATAAATCTAGTACCCATTTCACATCATACATAGATATTATATTATTGGCTATACTCCTTATGTTATACTCTACATCCCTATGACTACTTGTAACTACCAGTTGGTACTTCTCAATCCTTTCCCTGTTTCTACCCACTCTCTACAACCCTCCTATCTGGCAACAATCAAAATGATCTTTGTATCTATGAGTTTGTTTGGGTTTTGCTTTTTAATTTTTTGTTCTTTGGATTTCACATATAAGCAAAATCTCATTGTGTATGTCTTTCTCTGTCTAACACTCCACTCAGCACAATACCCTCCAGGCCCATCCATGCTGCTGCAAAGTGGCAAGAATATAGTCCCTTCCATGGCTGAGCAATATTCCTTTGTATATATGTACCACCTTCTCTTTGTCCATTCATTTATTGATCAACACCCAGGCTGCCTCCACATCTTGGCCAGTGTAAACTATGCTGCAATCAACATATGGATGCACACATCCCCTTGAAGTAACATTTTGGGTTTCTTCAGATAAATAACCAGAAATGGGATTACTGGGTCCTTCATTGTCTGGTTATCGCCTTTGTTTGAAAGTCTATTTTGTCTGGTATAAGTATTGCTACTCCAGGTGTGTCTGTTCGTTTCCATTTTTGTGAAATCTTTTTCTATCCCTTTATTTTCAGTCTGTGTCTTTCATTCTGAAGTAGGTCTGTCGTTGGTCCCATAGGCAATGATCTTGTTTTCTTATTCACCCAGCCAACCTATCTTGGTTGTCTTGGCTATCTGCTGTAGTTGAACCTTGGTTGCTGTTCGCACATCAATGGGAGGGACTGACTCAGGCTGATTGGTTGTGAGGACTGGCCATGGCTACGGTGGAGGAGTTGTGCAGGGGCTGATCTTACAGAACAGGATTCACTTTTGCAGGGCTCTTGTACCTGCCTAGTCTGCCCTTTGGATGTGCCATCCTTGGGAGTGACCAGGTGATCCTTCAGCTGGTTCAAAGCTGGCCACCAGAAATGCCAGGGGTCCTGAGAGGGGTCCTGCTGCAGGGTAAGTTCAAGCAGCCTGTGCCCTGCACACAGCCACCTGGCATGAGGCACAAAGCAACCAGCAGATGGCCACCATCCACAACGGGTCTGGAGGTACCTCGTGAGACCAAGCTGCAAACTGAGGCCAGGCGCTGCTAGTGCCAGGATTAGGACTGTTGAGTAAGAAGTACAGAACGAGTTGATGCCAGATGCTGCTTGTTTAGGTTTTATGTACCTTTGAGAGATTTTAGGAAAGTCTGTAGTATGAGTCACGACAAACCATTTCTATGAAAAAGCCACTGAATGTGCCCCAAATTTGGTTGGAGCAGGGTCTCAGGGAATGACCTGGGTGGGTCAAATGAATGATGTAAGCTTGGTTGATGGAGACTCAGACATGACAATGTCTGCATCTGTATGCCAGGAAGAGGATTCAACAAGACACAATGGATTCTGCCTACACTTCTTTCTGGTAGAAAATTACCCTTCTAAGCCTCTCAACTTTAGTTTCTGAAGCCATACAACTCAGTTTCTCCCCCTATGTCACTGGCACCTTTTTTGCTGTTGCTCCAGTGTCGGAGCTCAGAACAAATGAGTCCATCAGTGAGTAAGGCAGTACATGGGCTTTTTTCTTTTTTATGGAACGCTTCACGAATTTGCGTGTCATCCTTGCGCAGGGGCCATGCTAATCTTCTCTGTATCATTCCAATTTTAGTATATGGTATGTGCTGCCTAAGCGTAAGAGAAGCGCTTGGGACTGTAGCCACCCTCGTCTCACTCACCCACAATCTCTGCCAATTTTCACAGCTAGAAGTTATGGGGGTTTTTCTCCCTGGAATTGGAACCCCGGGCTGGGGAGCCTTGGGTAGGTCTGGGAGTCCTCGCTTCTCTGGGAGGCACTTCTGCAGCTGACATACCCCTCAAAATTTTTAACTGTCACCTGTGGGTGTAGGATCAGCCCTTTCATGTCTCTGCCCCTCCTACCAGTCTGAAAGCAGACTCTTCTCTATCTCCTTAGATGTAGGACCTCAGTTCAGCTAAAACGGAGCTGATTCTCAAGGATGGTAGTTCTGTAGTTTAGTTTAGATATGATCAGGAGAGGAGGCAAGCATAGTGTTTACCTATTCCACCGATTTGACTGGAAAAAAGTTAATTTTTTTTAATTGTTAAATGTATTAGGATGACATTGGTTAGTAAAAATTACGTAGGTTCCATGTGTACAATTCTACATTATGTACCTTTTTTTAAATTTAAGTTGAAGTGACAGTTAATTTTACGTGTCAACATGGCTAATAATTTAATAAAACACAAGTATAGGTGTTGCTGTGAAGGTATCTTGTAGATGTGTTTAATAAGTTGACTTTAAGTAAAACAGATTAGCCTTAATAATGTTTGTGAGCTTAATCTAATCACTTAATGTCTTTTAGAGCAAACACTTGAGTTTTTTCTTGGTGGGGGTGGGGTGGGGTGGGCTGGGGATTATGCCTTCAGACTGTACTATAGAAATCCTGCCTAAGTTTCCAGCCTGCCAACCTGCCTCACAAATTTCAGAATCAAGATGACATCAATTCTTGCTCAAGTTTCCAAACTGCTGGTCTGCCCAACAGATTTTGGATTTGTCAGCTCTCATAATTACATTAGCCAATTCCTTAACATAAATCACGTATTCTTTTATTAATTGTTTCTCCAGAGAACCCTGACTAATATAGTTGGCTTTTTGTTTCACTTTAACAGTTTAGTACTAAGAATTTTGTTCCTAAGGAGAAACATGAGGAGTAGAAATGGGAGAGATACTTCATCTATTCCAAGCCATGGGACCCAATGACTAAAAAGCTTTGAAGTTAACTTATTCTGACAGTAGTTCCTGTTCTTTTGGATTTCTAGATCTTCTCATTACTTTTATTATGTGGACTTTTCTAGTATTCTCTTATCAGATTGAACTCTCTTTAGGAAACACAAATCTATTTTCATATGCTAACTATGCAATATATTTTTATGTACTATTTGTAACAGTTGTCATTAGTTAAGCAAAAAGTAAAATAGCTTTAGATATACTTAGATGTTATATAGAAAACAAGTAGCTTTTTTATTTCTTTACATTTGTATACTGCTTACATTCACAGGATTCTAAATGGCAGGTATTCAGTGTTCCAATTTCCATAAATGACATTTAAAAAAAATTTTTAGTATTTTATTTGTAAGGTAAAAGATTCACAATTGTCTCTGAATAAGAACCATGTAGGTATTATTTCCCACTATGACTCCATCTCAGTGCTACTTCCAAAAGTAGAGAAACATTTTATATTCATTGAAACACTGTGGGTAATGAGCCCTAAAAATTTTAGTCAGTTTCTCCAATTAGTGCCTCCCCAGGGAAGAGGTGGTGACAGTGGGAAAAAAATAGACTATATGGGCATTCTACTGATTAACGGTATTGCGATAGAAACAGACAACAGATAGGTAATTTTTTTGTTTGTTTGTTTTTTAATATTATTATATTTTATTGTTAAATTTAATGGGGTGACATTTGTTGGTAACAATTAGATAGTTTCCAGATGTACAAATCCACATCACATCACCCATGCATCGCATTATGTGCCCA
>PVKE010024104.1:0-24076 GCA_004027555.1 Craseonycteris thonglongyai | reverse complement strand
CATATAATTATAAATCATTAAATTGCCTCATCAATTATTTTAGACAACTATAAGTTATAATAATGTCTAATGTTTACATTTGCTTAAAAATGTATCCAAAATGTTATATTTAATTTCATTCTGTTTATTTTCTTATATTACAATTCTGAATAGTTTTCACATTTCTCTTTATTTAAACATTACTTTTTTACTTTCTAAACTTATAAAATTGTCACAACCTACAGAAAAGTTAGAAGTACAATGTAAGAAATAATTTTTTGAACTATTTAGAAGTAAGTTGCTGACCTGGTGCCTCATCATCCCTAAGTAGTGTAGAATAGAAACTTGGATATTCCTGTAAGTAGGTAGGTAGGGAAGGAGGAGGGAAGGAAGGAAAGGAAAGAGGGAAGGAAAGAAGGAAAGAGGGAAAGAGGGTGGGAGGAAGGAAGGAGGAAGAGAAAGGGGAGGAGGGAGGGAAAGAGAAAGAAAGAAAGAAAAAGAAAGGACTCATATAACTCAACAATCAAACTTTAACAATGATAGCTTACTAACATCTAATTCTCAAACTAAATTAAAATATCACCAAGTATGCTGGGATAGCTCAGTAGTTGACTGCTTGCCTCACATTCACGAGGTCCGGGGTTCGATTCCTGGCCCTGGCCTGTGCAACCACAAATGCTGAACTGCAGCACATCCGGTAACTGCTGAGATAGCTCAGTGGTGAAGGTTCTTGCCTCCCATACAGGAGGCCCCCTGTTCAGTTCCTGCCCTTCATGGCCCACATCCACCTGTGTGAAATGATAATTTCAAGATCCATCCATGTTGTCTCAAATGACAGTATTTTATCTTCTAATGGCTGAGTAATGTTTCATTGTATTTATGTAACACATCTTCTTTATTCAATCATCTATCAGAAGGCACTTCAGTTATTTTCATGTCTTGGACACTGAATAATGCTACGATGAACATAGGGCTACATATATCTTTACAGATAAACTACCTATATCTTTACAGATAAATAGTCAGATTTTTGGGTTAGGTACCCAGAAGAGGAATTGCTGGGTTATTTAGTAGTTCTATTCTTAACTTCTTACAAAATCTCCATACTGTTTTCAATAATGGCTGTATCAATTTACATTTCCCCCAGAAGTGTACAAGGGTTCCTTTTCCTCCACAACCTCGCCAACATTTGTTATTAACTGTCTTATTGATTATAGCCATTCTAACAGGTGTGAGGTGAGATCTCATTGTGGCTTTGATTTGCCTTTCCCTAATACCTAGTGAAGTTGAGCATTTTTTCATATATTTAATGGCCATTTGTGTGTCTTCTTTGGAGAAGTGTCTGTTTAGGTCCTTCGCCCTTTTTTAAAAGTGACTGCTTATTTTTTGTTGTTGTTGAGTTTTGCAAGTTCTTTATATATTTTGGATATTAGCCCCTAATTGGAGGTGGTGTTTACAAATCCTTTCTCTTATTCATCTGGCTGCCTCTTTGTTTTGCGGATGGTCTCTTTGCCTGTGCAGATGCTTTTTAGTTTGATTCTTATTCATTTATTTTTGCTTTTATTTCCCTTGCATTTGTAGTCAAATTTATAAAATCCTCTCTGAATCAAGGTCCATAAGTTTAGTCCTTATGCTTTCTTCTGTGTAATTTATTGTTTCAGGTCTTATGTATAGGTCTTATATTCATCTTGAATAAGCTTTTGTATTTGATGACAAATAGCAGTCTAGTCTCATTCTTTTGCACATGGCTTTCCAATTTTCTCAGCACCATTTATTGAAGAGGCTTTCAAACTTTTTAGGATGGTAAATATAGTATTCTAAGAATATTTCCTCCTGATACCTTATTTGTTATCTTGCAATAAAACAGCATAGTTTGAACTATATAAATAATGCCATTTCCTGTGAAGTTTTTAATGAACTATATATTTTTTCTTACTAATTTAACAAGGCGTTTTCTATTTCTAATATATAATTGCTATTATATAAATCTATTTTCTTCTATGAATGCAGCTGTTTCTTTGTAAATGGGAATTTCTCTTTATTTTCCGATGTTGTATGTTCTTTTTCTTACTGTATTAATAGTAACCTAAAATATACTGTTTTATAGTAATATAAAATGCTGTATAGAATAGATATATAATTTTAACAGTTGTTTTTGTAAATAAGATTTAATATGCATCATAAATATTTTAATACAATTTAGCGTATTCCATAGGAAATTCTGGAAAAATGCATCACCAAATACCACTTAAGGGCTCTTCAACCTTTGAAACGTATTCAACCATTCTAAACCTCTAAGTTCTTCCCAATCAAACCGAATAATAGTTGTGCCTATGTCCTGGCTGATGTAAAAATTAAATGAAACAATGTAGGTAACATATATAATAACTTACAAATGAGCACACTTGCAAAGACAACCAGTTAAAAGAAACATGTATTTAGAGAATATAGTAATTTAGCAATAGTAGGCATTCAGTAAAATTAATCATTTTCATTGTTTGTGGGAATTACAGGGTTCAACAGATAAGGCAATATGCTTTGGGAGGAATTAATAATGACTTAAATAACAAAACACAAGGTTTATATTCCTACACAAATCTTGTTAGCTAAATAAAGACAGAGAAGTGATTGAGCCATTTGGGGCCCATTTCCAGATACCTAAGGGCTGTCCAGAAAAAATCCAGCCATAAACGCCTCTACTTTTCATATTACATGGTTGGATGCTTTCTGGACGGTCCTTGTATAAATGATAACACATGATTTTACAAATTGAGTTTCTTAATCCAAAAAAGTGCAGGAGTTTTACACTCCTTTGTAAATTAAAATTATAATAGAAAGAAAAATGCTACCATCTGGATCTTAAGGCATTTTCTGGGCATGAGATGGCGTAATATGTAATGAGTCTTTTAATCTAGAAAATGGGAACCTGAAAATATGGGAATTAATGTCCTATTTGTAATTCAAAATAAGTGGCACAATTAGCTAGAGTAATAGCATACCCTGTTTCTTTTTTTGTTGATGGATAGCTGACATATAATGTTACATTCGTTTCAGCTAGGCAACATAGTGATGATTTGATGTGTGTATGTAATATGAAGTGATCAGCACAGTAAACCTCATTAACATCCGTCACCATGCATAGTTACATTTTTTCTTGTGATGAGAACTTTTATATTCTCAGAAAATTTCAAATATGCAACACAGAATTATTAACTATAATCACCATGCTCTACATTACATACCCATGACTTATTTATTTTATAACTGCAAGATTATGCCTTTTGTACCACACTTTGTTTCTATATTTGTTTGGGTCTCAACCTGTCAGCATAGTTTATTTGCTGAGCTATAAATTCCTAACTGTTTCCAAGAACTTAATACTGTTATGAGAAAAACTTCAATGTTTAAATTGTCTATAAATTCCTGTGGACATGGAAGGAATGTGGAAGAACTCTTAGGAAAAAAATAAGCTCATGATGGCCATGCTCTGTTCTCATAAGTAGCAAATTGGATCTTGGATACATTTATGGTTATGGGCAATATTGTAGCATAGAAAAGGGAGGAAACAAATATAGAAAGGAAGAAAAACAGGAAAAATCAGTAAAAATATGTATATATGCATGACTAATGTAAAAGAAAGGAACTAAAAATAGTTGTGAGAATAAAGAATAGAGCAGTCAGAATTGTTGTAGGGAAAACAATAGTAAGAAGGATATTCAGGCGTTTTCCAGTTCATGATGGATTTTTTAACTAGCTAAATTTCTCTTTCTGGATTAAACAGTGATTACTTTTTTAACCAACATGTGCATTTGCTTAATACTCTCAGATATATTTTAAGAGTTATTCTTATTGGCCTATAAATTATCAATAGCTTAAAAATATGATTCTGCATTTTTAAAAAGTCAGTTTATCTTTGCAGCTCATTTATAAAGTTACTGCTATTAAAGTATTCATTTCAAATATGTAAGTATTGTGCAAGCATTAACAGTTCAGAGTCATCAAAAATCATTTACTATATAGGTCAGCTAATAATTATTGAAAGCTTCCTATATTACTAGTATTCTGTTATATTCATTTCTCATAGACTTTATTTTTCTTTGAATTTCTCCCTAAGCTACACTTTTTGAATCTCATTAAATTTTGACCAAATTGCTAGAAAGTGAGAATTGAACCTCAGAGAGGACCTGTGCATCTTGAAAGATC
This sequence comes from Craseonycteris thonglongyai, assembly GCA_004027555.1. NCBI lineage: Eukaryota > Metazoa > Chordata > Mammalia > Chiroptera > Craseonycteridae > Craseonycteris > Craseonycteris thonglongyai. The sequence goes on along the minus strand of PVKE010024104.1, from coordinate 19,894 downwards.
ACAACTAGATTAGCCTAAAAAAAAAAATCTGTAGTTAAATCAGTTTGTATGATTTCAATTCCTAAATGAGTTTTGTTGTTCTAGTTCTTGCTGCTCTTGTTTGTTCATTGTTATTGTTTTCGTCTAATAGCCACAATTGACGTAAAGGTAGTTTTTTAACACCAGTTCAGTCAATAATAAGGGCAATTTTTAACAATTGAGATGCCGTTCTCTTCAATTTCCCAAACCTTTATGTCCTTAGAAAGAAATAATAGTCTAATATATGCATAAATAAATGGCAGTTGTAAAACAAATGTAGACTTTAATAAAACTTAGATTTAAGTATGTAAATTAAAACAAATAATAGATAACTTGAAAGAAAAACTGATAAAAATAAGTGAGTTGCTGACTAAAGTACAAAAATTTCTCATAAGAGAAAAGTTTAAATAAAAATGAAAAATAATACCTGTGATATAGAGTGAATATAAGTCAATCTTGACCCTCTGCTGGTGCACTGCACGCGGCCCAGGGTGGTTTTGAATGTGGCCCAACTCAAATTCGTAAACTTCCTTAAAATATTATGTGATTTTTTTTTTTTAACTAATCAGCTATCATTAGCATATTTTATGTGTAGCCCAAGACAATTCTTCTTCCAATGTGACCCGGGGAAGCCAAAAGATTAGACACCCCTGATATAAATGAAAGTTGTACTATGTGACTTACTGGAATATATCAGTTTAATTATCTATTATAGTTTGGTTTGGTTGGGTTTTTCTTGGTTTGTGCTGTTATGAAAACATAGCTGCTTAGAATTTCATTTCAAGATTCTGTATGTGTTATACTTTCCTTTTGTTTGCGTAAATACCTAGAAGTGATGGGGTAACTTTATAAGATCTTTTCTAAATTGTTTGATTTTTATATTTCAACTAGAAATGTGAGAGTTTAAATTCATTCCATCATTACAAATATTCAATCTTGTCAGTCTCCTTTATCCTTATGATTTATTCCTTTTTTTCTAATATAAACATTTGTGTACTCCACAAATGTTTTGTAGTCATTACATTTCCAAATATTTTATGTCTCTTTTGATTTCCCTATAGGTTATTATACGAGTGTGTTGATAAACTTCTGTATCATTTATTATTCATTTTTAACTATCTGTTGTGATCAGAAACAAAATTTTTGTGTTTTTTATTTTTTTAAGTTTGCTGAAACCAATTCTATGACCCAGGTTATAATCACTCTCGGTCAGTGTCCCATGTACAATAAAAAAAAAACATACACGCTGGCAGTGTTAGGTAGAGTGTTTTTAAATGTCTGACAGTCAAGTTGGTTCATAGAGCACTATCTTTGGGTCTTAAAATTGTTACTGATTTTGTTTATTAAGTTATATTGGTTATTGAGAAATAAATATTAACTCTCTGATTATATTTCCATTTCTCTGTTTTCCAGTAGTTCAAGTGCAGTAGTATATTTTGAGGCTCTGTTATTGTGTGCATAAAACTTAGAGTCAGGTTGTGATGATTTGGTCCTTGTGTTATTCTGAAATGACTGATTTACTAGTAATATTCCTTGACCCAATATCTACTTTGTCTGAAGTGACAAAGTTTTCTGATAATCAGTATGTTCATGCTATATTTTTATCCTTTTCTTTAAAAATATGTATGTTCATAATTAAAATGAGTATATTGCATACAGAATGTAGTTAGGCATTGCTGGTTTTTACCCAGTCTGACGTTTTCTAACCATGCCATTTATTCTTCTTCCTATTAGCTATGCTTACTATCTTCTTTTGAATTAATAGTGTTTGGGGTTTTGGCAGGGTTTGAGATATTTCATTTTATCTCTTCTCTTGGCTTATGATCTGTACCTATCTTTATGGTTGGTCTAGAGTCTAGCGTTTATGGTTTGTGCTTTCTGCTTATCATTGTTTATCTTCAAATAACATTGTGTCATGTTATGTTTAATGTAAGAACCTTATAATGGCTTACTTCACTTTTCTCCTCCAAGTTCTTTGCTCTTTTTGTCTTATATTTTAATCATATGTGTACTTTGAACAATAAATTATTTTTTTTTTAAGATTTATTTTGTTTGAGAGAAGGTGAGAGAGAGGGAGAGGGAGAAAGAGAGAGAAGACGGGAGGGCCCAGAGCAGTCTCCATAGTCGTACATCATTAATTGTGACATAGTTTTATTCCACACAGGTGGATGTGGGGCCATGAATGAGAAGGGAGAGCCTTCAGTACCATTCCAGTGGTTACCAATTGTGCAGCAGTTCAGTATATGGGTTTGCATGGACCAGGGCTGGCATTTGACCCCCAGGCCTCAAAGTTGCAAGGCAAGTGCTCAACCTGCTGAGATATCCCAGCCTCCCCCAATCAATTATTTTTCAGATATTTAAAACTGAAGAAAAGATAAAACTTTAAAATATTTGTTTAAATAATTATTATTTCTTGCACTCCTTCTTTTGTAAAGATTCAAGTTTTCATCTTGAATTATGTTCCTTCAGCCTAAAAAAGTCAAATATTTATTATTTTGCAAAATTTCCTCAGATTGTTTGTTGTGTCTGAATATCTCCATATGTTTTCATTTTCATTAGATAGAGAATTCTAGGATGGCTTTTTTAAAATACTAAATATATCATTCCATTATTGTATTATTGTGATTCATTATATTATTAATTATAATCATTTATTCTTTTGTATCTATAAATTTATTAGTGATACTTTTCCCTCATAAATTCTCATACATTCGATTTTATTTCGTTGGCTTTTTGCATTTGATTGGACCTTTACTATAACATCGAAAAGAAGTGCTTTTAGTGGAAATCTTTTTCTTTATTACAAATTGAGTGTAATTTTTCATTTATTCAGTGCTAAACTGAGTACTCCAGGTTTGGTTGTTTTATGTTTTGTTTGTTTTTTGGGGGGGGTGGGGGGGGTTGTTGTTGTTTTAAGTATTTTTCCTAAAAAGAACAGAAATTTTCCCTACATTCATTTTTTACAAATATATTTTTAATGAAAGCTTTTAAATTTTATTAAATAACCATGATTGAATCTCTTAAGTTGAAAATATTATTTATCTATTTTTGTGTTGAACTACAACAGTTGATTATATGATGTTTCTTTTTTGTCTGTGGAATAACATTAGGTTGATTTTAAAATGTTATGCCACTCTCTCCTGAAATAAACTTAATTTACTTGTGATATATTACTTTATTAATATCAACCTAGAATTTCATTAATAAATTATTGCTTATGATTTATACAAATATTTGTGAAAGATATTGGTTTAAATTAATATTTCTATTATGTTTGTAAACTTTTGGTATCATGGATGTTCTAACATCATATTTTAAGGTATGAAGCATCCCTTCCCTTTTTTTATCTATTGGAAATTTCTGTTAAGATTGATTTTTTAATATTTGCAAGAATTTCTGGCAAAATCATATGAGCATTGAACTTTTTTGTAAGAAGAAAATTAATATGGGCTCTGATTCTTTAATATATAGAAAGTTGTTCTAATATTTTAAATGTATTATAATGGCAGCATAATGAATTTGTATTTTTAATTTGTCTATTTTATATACATTTCTGAAGTATTTACACATAGTTATTCATAATATTTTTATAATTTCTTTTTCATAGCTAAAATATGTGAAGAAATTTTCTCACTTTTTTTCTTAATACTGGTAATTTGGTTTTCAATATTTTCAATAAGACTTTTGAGCTGATTTTTTATTTTGTCAGAGTATTTTTAAAGAAATTAATTCTGAATATATCTCTCTCTAATATGATTCATTTTAAACGTAACAGAATTATTTATTTTCAAGTATTATTTTTAGGCTTAACTTGCTATTATTTTCTATCTTTTATAATGGCCACTTATACCATTTATTTACTGCTTTCTTCTTATTTTTACTTAAGGTTGCTTAAGCATGATTTTGACTACTCATTCACGTTTCATATATTATATCTTCTTTATTATTCAGTTCTGCAGTTCCCTATTCTCTGGGAATTTACCCTTTAAAGAATTAGCTTCCTTGGTATCTTTGAATTTACAATTTTCATCCTTTTCCAGGTGACTGCTGAAACCGCAGCTGCTATCTGCTTGTTCTCTCGGCCCCTAATCCTTGAGGTATTGAGAAATTCTCATATAACATATCCAAGAACATAGTACTCACCTTGCTTGTTTTCTATTTTCCAGAATCATGGACCCTTTCCCACTGAGTTATTTCTGAGGCCTTCAAACAGCAAATGTGAGTCTATGTGCATGTGCATGTTCCATCTTTAATTTTTGCTCTTCAATGCAAGGTTGTTCTGATACAAGCTATTCCATCCTAGACAGAAGTAGAAGTTCTTTCTCTCTTATTTTGTACAGAATGTATTATTGGTGGTTTATTTAATATACCTTAGTCAATCTGGTACAGAATATCAAAATGGGATTATAATTGTGTTAAATGAAGAATAAGTATTACTCTAGTTGGAACAATGACTGGGGGAGTGTAGAATTTTTTGTTTTGCTTTTTTTAGAGTAATAAAAAAGTTTTTGTTGTTGTTATTATTGTTTGTTCATTTGTTTTTTCCATGAGAGATAGTTGCATTATTTTAAATTATTGCTGTTGTTGTAAATTATTGTTCTTGTTAAAAGTTAGGAGAAGGAATAAGGATGGGGTCAAGGTAGGTGACTGCCTTTCTCAATGGTCATGATATGTTGCTACTACTCTTTTCTCTGCTGCCAAGGTTGGGAAGCTTAAACACTTCACTTTCTAGAATTTCTTACTCTTAGATCCTGAATATAATACAGCATTTTTAAAAATCTCTTTCATGAGACTTATATTTGAACAGGGTCCAGAGGGAAGAGAGAATCATGTCAAGTGTTACAGCAGTTTCCAGGATCAGGAAGTAACTGATTATAGAAGGAAAGAGCAACGTCTTTTTTAGTGACCTAATTTTATAATGTGTCCTTGAGAGTCACATGGAGATTTAGCCAAGCATCTATTTCTTTATCCTATCCTTTAGTTAGATCTTTAGGAAATTCTAAGCTTTGCGATAAACCATTTTTGCTTTATCTATGAGTAAGCCAGAGCAGATTGTGTTCTTTCCGGTTGAACCTTTCCTAATCAACATTAGTGCTGCTAAATTTGTTTGGGATAGAAGGAGTCAGTGAATTTTGTAAGTTGTAAAACTGTGAATAAGATTGAACATATAGTATAGGAAACAAAAGAAACTTCAACTTTTTCTGGAATAAATTCTGTTACTAAAATGTCTAAAAAAAATTCCAAAATCTTATTCTTTATTAGTTATTGTTGTAGGAACATAGGTATTTTTTAACTATTACTATTTCTTTTCTCTGCATTCTAAAATATTTAAAGCAAATATATAAAAACACATACATACCGGTACATACACTATAATATAAATGTATATATGGAGAGACATTAAAACAAATGTTTCCCTGTAAAATTATAAATAAACTAAGAGTCTATAAATCTACTTTGCTTGCATGATGACTCATAGACTATTCCTACATGTTATTAAGCTTGCAAGTAAGACCCAAAGCATAGTGCTAAAAGACTTTTTAGGTACCTTTTGTATTAGATTCTTGAATGAAAACATTTATGAATAACTGTGCTTTTCAAATGATACTGTTAGCAACATGTAATTTTTGCCTTTTTTCTAAAATTTTAAATCTTTTTTCTTTATATATGTGTATGTGTGTGTTCTTTCTTTTCAAAAAAGCAACTGCTTGTACTGACTGTTTAGCATTAAATACATTTAGCCTAAAAGGAGCTAAATAGAAACCTGACTCTATAACTACACTGTCACCGTGTCATCATGAGACCTTGTCTAATTGTTACGTTGTTTTCTCTAAAAAAGAAGGGGGTGGGGTGTTGAACCATACAAAATGAGAATCGATGTTTTCAAATGTTATCCTGTTCTTTTCTCTTAAGATGTGAAGGTTTTTGTTTAAAGCAACTCACACTTCGAATAGTAAGGAAGTAAATAAATGTCACCTATTTTTATAGTAAAATGTGCTGATCTATCACTTTGAAAACAATAACTCATCTGAAATTCCTATGTTATAAGAAATGGAGTTTATATATTATAAATAATTGGGTTAAAATGTGGACTATACTGTGCCTTACTTGATATATGGACTGTATTTTTTAAAATGGTTTCTTGAAAATAGAGTTTGCTCTCCAAAACTCTGATGCCTGATATAATGGGCACACGTAGCTCTTTACATTTACAGCTAAGTTAGTTAAAATTAAAAAAACTCCATTAGACCTGTCATATCTCATGTCTTCAAGTAGTCATATGTGGCTGGTGGCTACCATGCGGAAGCTATGGTAGAAGAGAGGAGAGGTGGGGAGGTTTAATGGTGTCATTGAAATACTGAATAATGTTGCTCTCAAAAGGCAATTGTTCTCAAATAGGAAAAAAGTGAAAATAATTTCTGCATTCTTTTTTATTTTTGTTTTCTCTGTTAGTTTTTTTCCCTCATCTTTACTGAGACATAATTAGGAATAAAAGTTGTATGTAAAGATGAATAACAATATTTTATACACATATACATGGTGAAATAATTACCACAATCAAGCAAATTAACATACTTATCATCTCACATAGTTACCATTTTCTTTCTTCTTTTCCTGTGTGTGTGTGTGTGTGTGTGTGTGTGTGTGTGTGGTGAGATCACTCAAGATTTACCCTCTTAGCACATTTCAGACATATAATACAGTATTTTTCAATATAGACAAATTACTGTACATAAGGTCTTCAGACCTTATTCATTTTGCCTAACTGAAATTTGTACACTTTGATCAACATCTTCACTATTTCCCTTCTCTCCAAAAGCTTTGCAACCACTATTCTACTCTACTTCTATGAATTTCATTGTTATTTCGACTTTATTGTATTACTGACAAATCTGCTAAGTCTAGGCCGGTAACTAAGAAGGAATCATTTTATAGTATTTGACTTGGTAATCGGGATTTGAGATTTTTGAGGAGGGTATTTGTCTTGAAATTAATAACAAATGTTCAATGTAAAAAAATATTATTGAGGGCATGGAAGACATGAAATGGTTACAGCTAATTCTGTTTGGTTACTTAGAAGAGAAACCAGATATTGTGATGGTGGTAAATATGATTAAATAAAATTTAAGTTAGTATTTTCTTTAAATATTTTGATATAAATGTAGTTATTAACATGTGATAATTTTACTCAGCATTTCACATTTTTTGTCATTGTTAAAATGAAGGGTATTTAACAAATTCAATCATGAGATTATTATTATTTGAAGAGTGATGGCTTCAAAAAGGTGATTTTGAGTTTTTACAGAGTAAATGAGCAGCAGTTTATTTTTGCTGAAGATACTGGCAGTTCTTAAGTATTGAATATTGACTGAATAAGGAAACACTTTGATATTTTAAATGCTTGACTTACTTTTCCTTCCTCAAGCAGATAAACAAATGTGTTCATAATGTTTCATGTCATTTAAATTATACTCTAAATACACATTCTTGAGGTTGAAACAAAAGTTTCTTTGCTTTGTTCCATATACATGTTCTCAGCTGTAATCATAACAGGTATATATATTCATATGCTATAGCAGCACAGACTTGGTAAAGAAAATTGCCACATTAAATGACATGCATCATTAAATAATTCATTTTAATATTGTAACAGTTCTTAGGAGATGTAAGGAATAATGATGTTAAGAATATGTAAAATGTAGGGGAAGCCGGGATGGCTCAGTGGGTTAAGCGCTCGCTTTGCAGCGCCGGGGACCAAGGATTGAATCCCGATCCTGGCCCGTGTGGATCCATATGCTGAACTGGGGAGTTCCCCCAGTTCATTTCTCTCTCTGTCTCTGTATCTCTCTCTCTCTCTCTGTCAAAACTAATAAAATAAATAAATAAATAAATAAATTTATTTAAAAAAAAAAAGAATATGTAAAATGCTACCAGTCAATCAAACATAAAAAAATAAACTATAGAAATTTTCTCCCACTATTTAATAGTAGCCTGACACTCCCCTTGGAACTAATCATAGCAGACAGATTATATAATTGATATTGTCTAGAAAAAGAAACAAAATTATTTCAAACAGAATTGTCTTTCCAAGAAAAGATATTGCCCTATTCTGCTTCTCTCATGTAGTAGGAAACATCCTTACAGGAGACTTTTAAGTGATTTCAGTAAGTGGAAAAGAATGATACATATAGTTCAGTAATTTAAGTGATAAAGGAGATTTCAAATAAATTTTGACTTTTTAAATAGCCCTTTATGTCATTCTCTACTATCTATCTGTCTTTCTACCTACCTATCTATCTATTGAAAACAAAGCCAAGTTTATTTTGTTCATTTCTTGTATTTGAAGTACTCCTGGATGACATCCTTGACCTGAGACCCTTTGCCATAATCTTTAACCACCACACAACTGCAACCAACCAATTTATGGTGTTTTTCCTCACTGTCAGTTTTACAGAGGCCTGCCCAGTCCTTTAGTTTCTTGTTGTCTTCAACCTTAATTAGGTTGATTTGGTGTTCAGCACAGAAGGCCTCCACCAACTTGACTTACTGAGTGCACCCTAGCCTCCACCTTTGCATTACTCTGTGGCAGCAGGGGAAGAGAGCTCTACCCTTTATTTATGTTCACAACTCATATAGGAAAATAAAAAGCTAGAACAATAATGGAATGTTTATCAGCACCCTTAAAGTGCTGCCTCAGATCTCTCATCCTCTCCTGGCTGCTTGCATCTTCCCAGCCACCTCTCTAGATAGAGATTGACTGTTTCTGATGCCATGATTATATCATCATGGAGAGTGGGAACTGGCTCTTCCTTCAGGGACACATGAAGGATTAAGTCACAGACCATGGTATCTTGGCTTCCCCAAGGAAGGAGAGAAGATGGGAGAGAAATTAAGATAAATTACCCCTCCATCTCTTCTCTGGTTGTGGGGTATGAGACACAGTGCTATCCACATGGATAAGTGACTGGTTATGTCTACACTAAAGCAATATAGTTGGTTATATTCTGTCTTCTGTGCCTTTACTCTCACGGCTCTGGGTTGCACCAAATAATAAAGAACCAGCACTTAAATTTGCCTTAGGTAAAAGGCGTCTTTGGTTAAAGATTGCCTTCTTTTGACAAGGTACCCAATCCACAAAATCATCAGTTATAGAGATTGTAAATTAAAGAGGTTACTAGAATGTGAGCTCCAAATGTAGGAAAAAAGTGTGCCACAGCTTGCCTCTGACAGTTTTCAACACAGCCCATTGGTTGGATCCCACTGAAAGAATTCTGATTAGTGGGTTAACTAGTATAAATAATCAAATAGAAAGCCCAAGTGAGGTACACATTGGCAATAACACACAGAACCCATGGATATCCTTTTTGGTGATAAGATAAACACACAGCAATTTTTCTTTGACTACTGAAGAGGTTGGCATGATGAATCTGCCCACTTAATCCCCCCCAAATTTTACTTAGCTAGCAGTCTTCTTAATTTTGATGGGACTTACGAATCATTCTTGCTGTAGAGGTGTGATAACGCCACAGCCAACACCACTGAGACTGAGGCTTCTAACTTGGCAAGCATGAGGTTGGTATTTATATAGTGAACAGTTTGCATATAGAGGATAGAGATACTAATGCCAAATCCTGATATGTTCCCTGATGGCGAATGGGAGGCAGTTTAATTATCCCTGGCCCACTATTGTTTCTCTCTCTCTCTCTATTCTTTCCAAATGAATAAATCATTTTTTTTGGCATTTATGGGACAGAGAAATATAGCTATAACACCTACTACCTGTTCAGATATGGAAATGACAACAATAAACTAAATTGTCCCAAAGTGCCTCACCACAAAGTCATTTTAACTTATGTGAATGTTGACCAAACTCTGTTAGATCAGTCAGGCATCCCATTCCATCATGGAACTTAGTAGCGAGCTGGTTTGGGTGTTTATATGTAGCAGAACAATAAAAGTTTGAGTTGTTTTGTTCTCTGAAATTTTCTAGCATATTTGGATGGTTTCATATGATGTAAATTTGTCATGGAGACAGAGAGACCTCATCCCCATTCCTACTAGTCTTTTTTCCTTAAAGCAGCTGAGTTACAGGAAGGAAGGACTGAGTAATCAGGGCTAAAAAGGGAGAGACTGGTTTCATAGCATTAAGCAAGGCTCATTTACTTTTCAACAGTTCAGCATGTATTTCCAGGTCAACAAAAGTGCTTTCTGATGTTTTCAGTCTTCCCAAAATCATATATCCAATGTCAAGATCATCACTACTGAAATGATTTATTTTTTCGACCAGGACCTCAGAATCTGTAGTCACGGTCACATTGTTTCTGGTGGGCTCATACGGTTTCTAGCCTTTTATCAACTTGGATTTGTCTTACACAGTAGTCACATTTTTTAAGGAATCTACTTTAATTAGAATCATTTGTTGTCAGGATGTAATGAATACATCTTTTAGGCTCTCATCAAATTTTAACATAAGGATTACAGGAGTTTTCCAGAAAGTATGGATGACTACAAATTAATCAAGAATTATTTGGATTATTGTTTTATTGTCCAGTAGGACACATTTGGCAGCATTGTAAACTCAATATGGATATTAATCAATGTTTCATCTATGGTTTAGCATGAGAGTTTATTTTAGAAAAATTTATCTGGGAGGTCAAACCTCCCTTAAAGGAAGCAGGGCCCACTAAAAACAAACAAACGTAACAAAACAAAACAACACACACACGTCCACACAAAAAACTCTGAGATGTTTTTTGTTGTCTACACATCGACTTGAGGTTGTCATAATAGTAGAATGAGGCTGAGCCATTAAGACAGCTCGGCTCTGGACATTCATCATAAACAAACATTGTTCTCCCCATCTGTTATTTCCCAGTTGATCCTAAGTTCTACTGATTCATCTTGTTTCTACACATAGTTGTCACAGATTTCCCTTATTTCAATCTCACTGTAGGTTCACATCGTTTGAAATGGGTGAATCTTCTGAACATTCAGGAAAAGCCTTTATGGAGCAGATCTAAGGATGACTGCAAGATTAGTGAGGAAGTCCTCTTCTCCCTATTCAACGGAAAGTTTGCACAAGAGGAATCCACTAGAAAAACCCATTTTGTGGTATTTGGCTTGAACCACCAAACAGTACCTCCTCATTGATAGGCAATAAAGTAGAGAGCCCTTCATTACTCAGTTGATCATACAATTTGGTCGACGTGTTTTCTACTTACTACCTGGACTTACCTCAGTCAGTCATTCAGTCAGTCCACAATATCTTCAACCTTTCTCTTCCACAAAGTCATTTCTCTGTCAACATCTCATCCTCATTGTCCAAACTGTCAGGAGCTGTGAATAAATCATTCCCTGCTTGTATGCTAACAAGTTAGCTTCATACTTACCTGTAGAAGATGCAACACCTGGTCAGAGACAAAGAGTTTATTACTCACAGCACAGCAAGCATTAAGTACAGCATCATATCACATCAATTCTTCTAGCTTCCTAGTCCCACAAGAGTGATATGGATGAACTCAGAGAGATGACTGCCCAAGCAGCTACAGATGAGGATCCTTGACCTAGGGAATCCAAATATTATAGTCAACAAGGATTCCTGTCCTTTGTTTTGAGAAGAGTCACTATATCTTCTATGACCCTTCACAATATAAACATCCCTGTAAAACATTGCCCAGAACAAAGTACTGTTAGTGTTTTTGCCTAAAAGGGAACGATAGAGAACTGACATAAAAATTTAGACTCGCTTTATGCACAACATATGGTATGTCCTCCTGAACATACCACATTGTCTGAATAGAATGTTTATATTGAAATTGGTGTATGTTTACTGAATATCAATGAGAACAAATTGGTTAAAAATTATGTTCATATATTTAATGACAATAATTTATTTTTGGCCTATTAGTTACTGAGTCAAGTCTGTGAAATGTCCAATTATGATTTTAACTTTAGCATGGTCTATTTCTCCCTTTTGTTCTATCAATTTTTGCTACATGTAATTTGAAGCTATTATATTGGACACATAAACAATTATTACATAGTTTTCCTAATGAATTTATTCTGTATTATAGTAAAATGTCTCTTTCTATCAATACATTATATTGAAATCTAATTTTATCACATATTAATATAACCACTCCAGGTTTCTGATGCTTACTATTTGCATTATGAACCTTGTTCAGTCTATTTACTTTCAACCTATTTTTGGTTTTTATATTTAAAATTCACTGCTTATTGAAAGCCTAAAGTTTTTTAATTTTTGTTTTTGCATGTTTGTCTATGCTGACACCTCTGTTTTTCTATTTGAATATTCAGCACATTATATTTTAATGTAATAATCATAACACAATTACATTGTAATATATTAATTGATTCACATCTCAATTTTGATTTCACGATCAAGATTACAGAATTTTTTGTATTAATCAATAATATTCTAAAATCTTTATAAAAATCAAAGGAAAGAGGATAACTAAAACAATTTTGTGAAAGAAGATAAAACATTTTAGGGTGTACAATACCTAATATCAAGATTTATTGTAAATATACAATGATCAAGACAGTATTCGCTTGCATAGTGGCAGTATTGTAGCCAATGAGGTTTATCAAAGGCAAGATTATTGATAATTGAAAGACAGTATACTATTAGTAAAAGTATACACAAAAAATAATAGAATTTGGGGAAGCCAGGATGGCTCAGTGGGTTCAGCGCTCACTTTGCAGCCCCAGAGACCGAGGATCGAATCCCAGCCTTGGCCTGTGCAGACCCATATGCTGAACTGTGGAGTGCCCCCAGTTCAGTTCTCACCAGGGTGAGTCCTGGGCCCAGTTCCTGCCCTGTGCAGCCCCGCGCCCACCTGTGGAATGAAACTGTCTGGAAGAACCAATGATGTGCAACTATGGAGACTGTTCTAGACCCTCCCCCTTCTCTCTGTCTCTGTCAAAAATAAAAAATTTAAAAAAGGAATTTAATTGAAAGTCTAGAAATAGACATTCATATATATGCACAATTAATTTTGACAATTGTACAAATCAATCAATGAAGGAATTATGTTTTTCAATAAATTACTTTGTAATATTTAAAAATCCACATTCTAAATAGTATGGAAGAAAGAAAGCATTGACCAATACTTTATATCATATATCATCATTCAAAATGGATATAATTGAAAATATAAAACTTAAAATTATAGAATATCTGGAAGAAAACTTAAGACAAAATGTTTAACCTTTGGGACATTTAGCTCAAGATTTCTTATATATAATCAGTAGCATGGGTCACAAAATAAAAAATGATAAATTAAATTTCATTATAATTAAGCACTGCTCTTCAATAATATGAAGAACATGAAATGCAAATTTCAGATTGAGAGAAAATATGCTCATAATATATATATATATATATGTATGTATACACATACATTATAATAAACATATCTAGAATATACTTATGTTTCAAAACTGAAACTAGCTAATTAAAAAAAAAGATCTATTAGAACAGTCACCAAAAACGATATATAAATGAAAAATTCATACTGTAAAGATGTTCAACATCATTATAGAAAATGCAATCTAATACCACAAGGAAATAGCACTACACACTTATTAAACTGGCTTAAATAAAGATATCAACATCATTGTCATTATAAAACTGACAATACTGAGTTCTGGAAAGGATGCAACAAAACTGGAAATTTTATAAATTGCTAGAGAATGCAAAATGACACAGGTGACTTAGCAAACCATTTCTCAGTTTCTAAATTTTAACATATATTCTTCTTATATCCCAGCAACCACAATCTTATATTTTGTCAAAAAATGAAAATTTATACTCATGCAAATGCCTGTATACAAATGTTTATAATGGCTTTTTTACATACTCTCCAAGTCTGGAAATAACCCATAAATGTTTCAACTGACGAATGAATAAGTGGGGCACATACATACAATGGAATTCTATCAATCAATAAAAACAAAGGCACTTCTGAGCCGCTGAACAACATAGATGAGTCTTAAATGCATTCTGCTAAGTGAAAGAAGTCAGACTCAAAGGACTATGCACTGTATGACTCCATTTACATGAGGGATAGCAGGTAAGCAATAAGGTAATTAATGTGCACTCAGTAAAAATAGGGAACAAATAATATGAGTTAAAAATGAGCAGAGGATGGTCATGTGAGTGTTGGGTGATTGAGTCAAATTTACTGGGCTGGCAATGAAGGTTTCACTGAAAATGTTGCACTGAATAAAGATCTGTCCAAACAAGCAGAGGGGACAAGTCAAGAAAAGTTGTCAATAAAAACAATGTGATGTAAACTGTCAATTTAGGACAATATCCAATGAATCATGGTACCACAGAGCATCAACCTATGCCTCTTATATGGTATTGAAACATACATGGAACATCTATTCTCTTTGTATATATGAACCATTGTAAGTTATTACGAAATATTTTCCATGTTAAGATATGAAGGAATTCTGGTTAGAAATTTAAACCTTTAGGAGCACACAAATATGGCAGTCTTGGTGTTTATGTGATTTTGTTTGTATTTTCACTTTTGGGGAGCAGGATAGAGCACAACATGTAACTGAAGGAGATGAGACTGAAATAAGAGAGCTAACCTTCTAAAGTGCACTATTATTTTGTAGAAACAAAGGGATTCATTTAAAGCTTACAAGAGGACAAGTAACATAATCAGATTTATAACAACTTTTTTTACACCTTTTCTTAACACTGTCATCTGAAGTTCTCTAAAAGTAAAGTTCTCTGACAGCAGGAAATCAGAAAAATTGAATAAATAAGCAGAAAGTGAAAACATAAGTAGCACTGGAACTTCATGACAAATCAGTGTCAACTAGAAATGTTTTTCGAGGTACATTCTGAAACCTTGTTATGACCTGTGTTCTCACCTTCAGGATTTTGTAAAAATGAGAATATATTTTCAACATGCAGTGTATTGAAAGCTTTATTTCACTTTCTTATGACATATTTTAATCTATTGCTCTAAAGCAATAGATTAGAGTTCTGCTCAAAACCATTATACTGAAACATTTTAATGTGCCTTTTTCTGATTGTATTTATGTTTATTGTAAAATAAGCAAATGCACATAAAAGAAGAAAAGCAAATTAAACCAAGATATTACCACTATTAGCACTTTTATTGGTTTGGTTTCAGGTGGCTTTTCCTATGTGTTTGTATTTTATTTGACTGGAAATAACGCCATCATTAATGGGAAGTTCTGTGCCTTGGTTTATTTCCATTGAAAATTTTATCAGGAATATTTTACTATGTAATTGAAAATGATTTGAGAATTTTGGTTGCAGCTCCCATGTGCAAAGTGTTTAGAAGTAATCACAGCCTTCTTCACAATAAGTAAATATGTTCAGGAGAACCGAATTGAATTAGCTGTGACATAAAAATTGAACAGAAAAATAGTTTTAAATTAAACTAAAACATTCAGTTACACAATATTATGGAAATAAGTGTGACAGTTTTTTAAAGATTTATTTTATTGTATTTTTGAGAGAAGGAGAGAGAGAGAGAGATGGGGTGGGGGGGGGGGGCAGAGCAGTCTCCACAGTCGCGCATCATTAGTTTTTTCACATAGTTTCATTCCTTCCACAGAGGTGGATGTGGGGCCATAGGGGTCAGAACTGAAGTTGGGGCCTCCCTCGTGGGAGGTGAGAAACTTTGCCGCCATCCTGACGGTTACCAGTTGCACACTGCAGTTTAGTCGGAGCTGGTATTTGATCCTCAGACCTCGAGGTTTCAAGGCAAAGGCTCAACCTGTTGAGCTATTCTGGCATCCCCTGGTGTGACAAACTTTAAAAATGATGTTTTTGTTGGTTTCAGGATTCATGCAGTATTTCTGAAGATGGATGTGGTATAACCTATGTTCCTTCTCAGGAAAAAAAAATTCTGGGAACTAGGAAATCCATTGTAGTCTTGGCAAATGTTAGATACATAAATATTTGTAAATACTAGAAGAATGAAACTGAGGTGCTAATCTTATGTTGCTATACCTTTTTATCTTTTCATCAAATTCTTTCATGAGAAGAATGATACTAGATAGACGGTAGATATTTTTGACCTGGAAATGAAAGCTTAAAAGCACCTTATTGCATTTTTTCAAAAATCAGCATTCTTTTCACATTTTATTATGCCATCTTGGGATTTGTCTTATAATTGATTAATGACTTAAATCCATAGTTTGTCAGGCAGCAATATATTGTTTTCATTTCTTAGGTGTGTGATCAAAGTTGTTTATAATGACATTATTTATTTATATACAAACACTTAAAAAAAGGAATTCATTGTAGTTTAAAATACCTTCAAAAATATAGTAAACATTCAGCATTTAAACAGAGTGATTTGCATGTTGAAGTGACATGAATACTTTCTCACTGTTTGTTTTCTTTTTGATATGTAAAATATTGGTAGATATTACAATAATATATTAAATTCAATGAGATACAGAAATTTATTATGAATCATGTTTGCAATGCAACAATTTTCTCAGGTGGCAGTAAGCTCTCTGAGTTTTAGTTTGCTCATCTATTGAAAAGCATAATAGCATCTCATTGATGGAATTTTTATAAGCATTTGTAGAATGGTAAGTAGGAATATGCTTTACAAATGTCAAGTTACCAGGCAGGTGTAATGAATTATTTCCTGTAATTAAAGCATGGATAAGATTATCAGAAGTAGAAATTAAAATTTGATAATGAATATGGGAACATGACATTTTACCAGCTAGAAACCTCTTGAAATTGTCATTCAAGGAAGTAATGAAAACTGTGTGTAGCTGAGGCAATAAAATAGAAAGGTACTTCTGTGGAGTACCCAGAAAGAGATCACAAAATATATAATATATGGTCAAGGAGGCTTCATTAAATAATAATGATGGAAGAAATAACTGTGAAAGTGTTGGAATAAATTGGTTATCCATTTTTTAAAGAACATATTTAAATAGACATTTCAAAACTCCCATGAAATTTCCAAATCATTAAAAATTTATCTATATTTTTTAATTCAAAACCTAAGAACATTAGAAGAGATCCTTGAATATAAAATTTTTGGTATATGTGCTGCTGAAGCAAACACATAAATATAAAATTTTTGGAAATAAAAATGATATTTACAAAATTAAATGTTTTTCTCTTTAGCTACTAAAGTTTCATTTGCTTTTTTAAAAAGTCAGATATAAAAATATGAAGAAAAGTAGTAAAATTACTTGCTACCACCCCATAACAGACATTGTTGTTTTACTTCTAGTGAATATGTTTTCCAGAGTTCTTGCAATGCTTAAATGCACACAAATTTTAAATGCATAAATAATATCAAATCCAGTTTTTTTTAACTTTGCTTATAGTATGAATTGTGATTATTTTTGTCTATCAGCACAATCAAATAAATGTATAACAATTATGGATGCTTTACAATATTCATTGATATGGATGAAACATAATTTATGTAAACATTGTACAATTGGTAAACATTTAACTTATTTCTAACTTTAGAACATATAAAGAGTGATGTGATTAATACGCTATCTATTTCATAACACTTGGCTACTTGTCCAAATAGGATAAAACACAATAAATTAAATATTGATGTATTAAGCCAAATTGTTGTCATCATTTACATGTCTATATTATATGAGGAAAACACTCTAGTACTATGAAAAAATTTCAGATTCTTAAGTTGAAAGTATTGTTGATGAATTGAAGATGTTATACTTATCTTAATTTGCATTTTAATTTGTTAGTAGGTCTGAATCTTATATTTTATTGAACATGTCTGTATTTTTTCTAGGAATAAATACTTGCCATCTGAGAACTATTGTGCAATACCTAGAAAATCCCAAATTCTAACTAATTATATCTTTAAGATGGTAAATAACATTTGACTCATAGGGATGTTCAGGCAAATTAATGGGTTAGTGGATATAAAGCAATTGGAATAGAGTATGGCATATAAAGACATACGTCAATGTTAGCTATAATTATTACTATACTTGTTGTTAATGAGTACTACTAAAATTGACATAGAATAATATTTCTTAAAATTGAATAGATTCATATAATATTAGCTTAAAATAAATATTATAACAACATATATGATTCCATTTATTTATTAACTTACCATAACACTATGTAATTATATCTATCTTGCTACATAGAACTAGATATTTTTCTATTTTCCATCAAAGTTAAATCATACAGTTACCAATTATTTCTGGGACATAGGGTTTCATGTATTTTCTTATTTTTGTTATACATATTTTACTTTTCTACAACTATTATCTAAAAAATGAAAAATAATATTTTAAGAAGATAAATATAGCCAAGGTCCCAATTTTGATATAAATCCTGTCAGACAGAACTAAGAATAGTTCACTAGCTAATGCAGAGATCCTTCTATGTGTTTATGTCCATATGGGCCCATGAAAGCATCCTTGAAGAGAACTGCAGAAAAGAAAACTTGACACCCGTAAGCATGGTTTCATAGCAAAGCCTCAGCCTCTGAAGAAAAAGTCAGTTCTGACAAAGTCATGTCTGTAGTTAAGTCTTGACCCTGAGGAACTCGTGCATCTGTGAAAAAAGGATCTGCAAGCAGAAAATGAAGGGAGATATCGAACAAACGATTCTACACCTGTGCTCATAGGTGTCACTGAGTTCTGGAGGTAGCAGTCATCAGGGAGGACAGTTAATCCATCACACTGATAACTCAGATGTCAGTTTGGGGAAGACAGTGTAGTCCTCAAGGTTAGTGATAATTTAGAGTTACCTCATATATCTGGAGATTCCTGCATAGACAATCAACAGAGTGGCAAAGAACCTCCCACGTGCACCACGGGGGATTTAGAACATAAATCCAAGGGAAGGCAAAGTGGAATAGAAAATATTATATTATAACATTATGTTAGTATCATAGTAACACCCTGAAATAGCTCTTGATGTCTCCAGGGAACAATTACAAGGTTAATTGCAGTGCACTTGGGAATGTTGACCTAATGCTAGAGGAAAGAGCCAGCTAGATGAATCTATTTTGTAATCAGATTTTATTGCACGCATCAAATTCTGGAAAGCCTTTGAAAAGCATATTGAGTCTGATAATATGAATCAAATTTCAAGTGTTAGTGTGTGAATAAAGTTAGAATAAAAATGCTGTCCTCATTTTGAATAAGAAAAGAAACCTATAGAGTCAAGGAACAGTCTGGACCAGAAACAGAGCCACAGTATAATGCATAAGAAGCAAGAACGGTAGATGCAGGATATCACTCATCACCTGACAATCAATGAAGAATAAATTGTCATCTGTGTCAAAAGACTGCTTTTATTGATCAACCAGTCCTTGTCAGCAGTTGAATTATGGATAATGTCAGTCACTGCTGTTCTGTTGCCAGACTGCCTACCCACTTGGTTTCAGGAATGTCAGAGAAAACAACCATTCCTGCTTTAAGCAAATAACAGACAAGAGTACAGAAACCAAAAAGCCCAACAGGGATGGCTGACACCACTGCAACTGGCAATAGTATAGTGTGTCATCCTATCTAGCAACATGTAGGTGAAATGCATAAGCATCATGCCTCCGCACCTGGTGAGAGACAAGGAGGAACATTGATTACAATTTTAAAAATAGGAAATCACTTCTTGGCCTTTTGACTAAGATCAAATGTAAAAAAATAGTAAATTCATACATGCCCCTGGTCTGAGACAGAAAAACCTAAAAAAATTTTTTAATTTAATGGGAATATAATCTTATCTTATATGATTACACCTTTAGTGTATTGCCATCATGTAAGAGCAAAGATATCAGTTATAATTTAAACACCATATTTCTTTTTGTCTTCTTTCTAATTTTAATTA